>VMDO01003124.1:0-150417 GCA_007922755.1 Pedetes capensis
TGTCTACTCAGTTCCTTTGCCCATTTGTGTATTAGGTTATTTGTTTTTTGGGGAGTTTTTTTCTTGAGTTCTTTATAAATTCTAGTAATTAGACCTTTGTCTGATGTATAAAATGCGAAGATTTTTTCCCATTCCGTGGGGGTTTCCTTGACTCTGTTAATTGTTTCTTTTGCTGTGCAGAAGCTTTTTAATTTCATGTAATTCCATTTATCTATTCTTGTTGCAATTTCTTGAGCATCATCATGATTTTTCTATGTAATATTTTATCTCCTAACTCCCATCGCATTTTCTATCATAATTATTATTTTAATTACTTTGTTTTATTATAATTACATAATCTTGTTTTTATCACCAGCCTGCCATGTTTAAGTCAGGATATGCCTTTAATTCATGTGGATATCAGAGTACCTAACAGTGCCTAAAATAAATATATACCTGGCAATTCAATTATTTTGAACTGATAAAATCCAAAGGAATATGAAATGACCCCCCCATGAAATTAGAGTTGTACAAGATAATAGCCAACACAGAGATGACACATGGTCTGAGATGAAGTGGGCTGTGGATACTGTAGTTAAAAAAATCACTTTATGAGGCATCTCACTGAAATCCTTTCATCATATTTTTCCCCAAGAAAATAAAACAACTCTCACAAATTTTAGGACAAATACACTCCTTCAACAATTAAGAGTTGAATCAATTTAAATACTGGTGAAGTTCTTGGACCCTGAAAGTTATGACAGAAGTTAATGACTTATGTTGTTGTTAGGTTCTGTGGAGTTGAGTCTGACTCATAGCGACACTAAATACAACAGAAGGAGACGCTCCCTGACACTGTACCATACCTGCCACTATGTCAGTGCTTCTCTGCTTACAGGGTTTTCCATGATGGCTGATCATTTTGGGATTGTTTTCAGGAGTCAGCATGAGGTCCTTCTCCCATTTTTGTGGTGCTCAGGATCAAACCCAGGGCCTCAGAGAGTGCAGAGCAGCACTTTACCATCTGAGCCAAACCCCAGCTCCAATGATTTACAGACCTGAAAAGAGTACTATTACTACAATTATGTTGTCATAAATTCTGTTCTAAGATACACTTAACAATAAAGTTTGGGGTGATTAATGAGAGAGGGTGAAAGTAGTGTTGAAGTAGAAAGAAAAGAAAAAAGGAAGAGAAAGAGGGGATATAATGAGAAGAAATAGGAGAAAAAAATTGAATCAGCTTGTCTTGAAGTGGCACTCTCTATAGTTTATTACTACCAGTTATAATATCCACATTTTCTAAGATCAGAATATTCTATTTTCTTTCTTTAATCATCATTGGACTATGTGATATAATTTTACATCATATATTATTAACATTTATGACTATAAGACTATAAGAAATTTTTGAAACTACTTCTCTACATGTGATCAGAAGTACAAATTTTGTTAACAAACCACATTGTGAATCACTTTATGTATTTTATGCTGCAGAGTTAAAATCCTACCATTGTCAGACCTCAACGAAGTTTTCCTTAAAAAAAATGGAGAAACCAGTATTCATGTAAACAGCACACTGTGAGATATGAAATTTGATTGATAATGCCTAAATATCAAATCAAATATACACAAGTTAAAAGATTATCCTACATGCTTACTCATTTTACATGTCAAGAAACCCATGAAAACATTATAAAAGGCAATATCTGTAAAAAGGCCACTGCGGCTAAACTCTGTGTTACTGGAGTCAATACTGCAGCTATTGTCAAAATTTCCTGGATATCTTGAGGTTAGAAGTTGATTCGGTCAAGGCAAACATCAAGTAATTCAACATTGTGTAGATGACTGAACAGTCAGACTCTTAACCACTTCTCTCAAATGACTTATTCAGGTCAGGCTACTTCACTGCCAGGTCAGCAAAGGCATCAGAGATCTCTGTGGTGGAACTGCTTGCTTGTATGACATTGAGATAAATGTCATACTGCTGGTCCAGGCCAAGGTAGCAGTCACTCATGAGATACAGGGTGAAGATATACCTAGGAGAGAAAAACAACAAAAATGTGAAACTGCCTTTCTAATTACAGTCGGGTTTAATTGTTTTGGAACTGTAATGTAAGAATTTGCTTACCTTCCAGGGATTTCAGGGGTATAAAAAGAAAGGGAAACATCATGATGATTTCGAACAAATCCTACTCGTTTTAAAGCAATAAGCTCTCTCTTATCCACTTCTCCTAATATTAAAAACCATCCTTCATCTTTTGACTTGGGAAATCGAGGGGTAACTGCATAGCTCTCTTGTTTTCCCTATAAACCAAAAAAAAAAAAAAAAAAAAAAAAAAGATAAAACATTAGTAATGTCCATCCTTTCTAGACTAGTTAGTTGTGGTTAAAAGGCTGTATTGTTTTACTTGAAAGCCATCATAAATCTACACAGTTCAAGCACATCTATATGAGGCATTTTAAATTTTCTTCCTTTCTGGTTTGTTGTCTTTGGTATACCTTTTACCTCCCTCCTTTCTTCAAGATTCTCAGAGCACAGGTAGACAGTATTTTGTGACTGTAACTACCAGCATATTTGGCTCAGTTAGAATAATAGCTGTAAATCTTGGCATCCATTGCTAAATTCTTACATCATTCTTACAATTAACACTAATACTCCACTTCAGATCACCAAACTGAGATAAAACCACATTAACCAAATCTTCCAGTCTCATTCACAAGGAACTGATGCTTAGGAAAACAAACAAAAGTCAATCCACTGAAAACTATGAATAGCAGAGAAGCACTGACATAGTGCTGGGCACGGCAGTGTCAGGGAGTGTTTTGTTCTGTTGTACATAGGGTTGCTATGAGTCAGACCCAACTTGACAATACCTAATAACAAGCAACATACTAATGATAAGTATTTTATATTTGTTTTCAAGTAAGACCAAAGCAACAAAGCTTAAAGAGGATTTTGTTGACTTATTTACTTTTTACTATGCAAGAATACAGTTTTTCTTAAACAAAGAATTGTTTGCTACAGAGTCAGCAAAAACTTAGGGATTACTTAAGAGTTGTGGCTGATAAAGCATGTGTACTTTTTTTATTTTTTTTTTTTTCAGTACTAGAATTGTTGTGTGGGGCTGGGATTTAGCTCAGTTGGTAAACTGAGACTGCACTACTCTGCAGTCTCTGAGGTCCTGAGTTCAATTCCCAGTACCACAAAAATGGGAGAAGGACGTGACAATCCACTTTCGAGGCAATGCTGATACAATCAGCCATTGAAAACCCTGTAAGGGTGGCTATGAGTTGGACATGACTTGATGACACCTAACAACAACAAGAACAACAAGAAAACAACATAAAGAGTTGTTGAATCCAGGGCTTTGTATGTGTTAGGCAAGGGCTCTATCACTGAGCTGCACTCCATCCCCTTTTTTATGTTTTGATTGTGTGACAGGGTCTCCCTAAATTATACAAGCTGCCTCTGGACTGGAACATTCAATCCTCCTGCCTCCACCTCCTAACTCACTGGGATTACAGGCATGTGCCAGGAAGCCTGGCAGCCCTGTGTACTTTTGTTCAAATCATGAAATATTTCTCACTTTAGTTCTCTCAAATGTAAAATCAGATCTGTATTATTAAACCTCTCTAGTTGATAAAGAGATAGAAATGTTAACACTGATTTGACTAGTATGTGCTTCCATATATGTATTGAAATATCACACTATATCTTATAAATGGGGCTGGGATTTGGCTCAGTTGGTACAGCGCTGCACTGCAGTCTCTGAGGTCCCCAGTTCAATTCCCAGCACTGCAAAAATGGGAGTAGGGCCTGGCAATCCACTCCCAAGGCAATCCCAAAACAGTCAGCCATTGAAAACCCTATGAGGGTCGCTATGAGTCGGATACTGACTGGACGGCCCCTAACAACATCAACAACATCTCATAAATATGTATAATTGTGTTAATCAATTTTTTTAAACTTAAAGAGATAGAAATGTTAACTATCCTATTTTGATTATTATCAAATTTTATGTATGTATGTGTATCAAATTATCATAGCATACCCAATTATCACATAATAATATATATGTGTATCAAATTACCACATGTTGTTGTTTGGTGCTCTTGTGTTGGTGTCCAACTCATAGCAACCCTATGTACAACAGATGAAAGAGTATTGTCATGCTTCTCTGCTATTCATAGGGTTTTCAATGGTGGATTGTTTTTTGGGAATGCGTTGCCAGGTCCTTCTCCCAAGCCTACAGTATCTGGTGTTCCCAGGTGGTCTCCCATCCAAGTACTAACCAGGCCCGACCCTGCTTCACTTCCGAAATCTGACGGGATCCGATGCCATAGTGGTATGACTGCAGGCAAACCATCACATAGTATCCCATAAATTTGTGCAATTAATAATAATAATAATAATAATAATAATAATAATAAAATAAAAATAAACTAATCTTCAAGGATTCAATAAAGAAAATTAATTTTGAAATAGATAATTATGTATGTTGTATGTCAATGCTATTTATGACTTTATGAAATCAAGGGCATAATAAAAATCTTTTCATAAATACAGGAAAAAAAAGGACTAGACTTTAAGCTTGGCATGGTGGCACACACCTATAATCACAGTGGCCTGGAGGCTGAGGCAGGAGGATCATGAATTTGAGGCCAGAGGCAGTATGTGCAGCATAGTGAGACTAGGTCTCAAAATAAAAACTAAAGGAAGGGGCTAGGGATGTAGCTCAATGGCTGAGCACTTGCCTTGCATGTGCAAGGTCCTGGGTTCAACCCTTCAGGACTTCAAAAACAAACAAACCAACAAACAAACACAAACGAAGACTAGACTTAGGACCTTAAGGTAATGAGTAGTATATTATATAAATACCTCCCCCTCACCTAAGAATGAAATCCAAATAAAAAAGCACATATGTTTTGTAAAAAAGTCCTTTCTCTGCCAGGCATGATGGTACACATTTGTAATCCTAGTACTTGTGAGGCTAAGGCAGGAGGACTGTGAGTCTGAGGTCAGCTTGGGTTACTTGATGCTGTTTCAAAAAAGTCCTTTCTGTGAGGAATGGGAAATTTTGAGTCCAGCAATTTGTAACATATACCAGTTACAATAATTCAACATTGTTGTTGTTGTTAGGTGCCATTGAGTCGATATCCAACTCATAGCAACCCTACATACAACAGGGGAAACACTATTGTCAGTGTTTCTCTGCTGTTCATAGGGTTTTCAATGGAAGATTGATTTTTGGGAATGGGTTGCCAGGTTCTTCTCTCGAGCCTACAGTATCTGGTGTTCCCACGCAGTCTCTCATCCAAGTACTAACCAGGCCTGACCCTGCTTAGCTTCCGAGATCTGACAGCATCAGATGTCACAGGGCTACAGCTGCAGGCTTATAATTCAACATTAGATAAAAATATAATGATAACACTTTCAGTGTTTATTTTGGATTGATTATTTATAAAAGTAAAATCATTCTAATGATTCTTCTATTTATTTATTTATTTGCAGTACTGAGGATAGAACCTGGGGCCTCATGCATGCTAGGCAGGTGTTCTACCACTGAGCTACACCACCAGCTCTAGTCATTCTTTAAGACATGATTTCATAGTGTAAAATATACTCATAATGACATGGTCTTAATCGGAATTCACTCAGTAGCCTAGGTGAAGATGTTTCATCTATGGTTTTTAAAAAGATGTTCAGAGAGTAGTGTATTTTTTACAGTAGCTAGAAATACAATTTATAGTCTTTCTAGTATGATTAAATCAGATTTTTAAGTTGAATAGTAAGGTAAAAATCTTCCTTTTTCCATCAAATTTTATCTTTCTGGTATTACTATTATTAGTTTAGGATTATTACTATTTATTTGTAAGTCAGGATATATTAAGTCGTCTAAAAATGCTCACATTAAAGCCTCTGAAATGCCAGAGGAGGCCAATCAGTTCATATTTACACTGACTGATCTTTAGTATGAGAAATCAAATGAGGTGGAACTTGAAGGGACAGTATTAAAAGGACATCATAACAATACAAAGTTACTGACCATTTTGTCTGTAAAAACAGAGTGAGTAATACTAACAAACTACAACCTCATCCCTAAAGTCTTATTCTAGACATTAGAAAGCCCTGAATCCAGTGGGCTAAGTTGAGGGCAGTCTTTCTAATGTCAATTATTATGGTACTAAAAAGCAATCTGCCCATACTGTGTGTACTGATATTCTTAGAAAACTGAATAATTAATAAATAAACTATTGTACGCATTTTTGGTCTGTATGAAGTTGACAGAATTCTCTCATCTGCATTATAATGAAGAAAGGAGGCAGATGTGGCAACTGAGGCTCAGAAAAGCTTAGCGTCTTATTCCCATTCATAGAGCTGGGTGGGAAAGCTTCCATCTCATCTATATCAAGCCCACCTCGGTTCCCACATGCCAAAGAACCTCTAGGGTAGTGCTTCTCAGACTTCAATATCCTTAAAAATCATGTGGGGCACTGAGAAGAGTATGAGTTTTCAGACCCCTCAAATCCTGAGGTTCTGATTTGGTCAGTCCAGAGTGGAGCCAAGGAGTGCACTTTAAAAGTCACACCAGGGAATTCCACTGGACCACGTCTGCAGACCATGTATTATTATATAAGGTGGATATTCTGGGGTTGAAGAATGATACAGGAGAGAACTGACTAATTTCAAAAGGCTGACTTGCTGCTTAAGGCCAGTTGAGAAAGCAGGATTCATGAATGACACGGACACATTAGTAATATAAAAAATATGTGTGGTGAAGCATGCTGGTATTTGGTGTGAAATATTTGAGACTGGAAACCAAATACTATACCTTGTGGATCCCAAAGTGGACTCTCTGCAGGCTGACTTGAAGCACATACTCCTGATCAGCATGCAATTTGATCCATTTGTTGTCATCTCGTTTGTCTGCAGTCAGAGTTGAGACAGAGAGTTCATTATGTCCTTCAACTAAATCATCCCAGGAGCCTTTAACACTTATGCCAACATTTATCACAGGCAAGCGAGATAAGAAATTCCATGCCTGCATAAAAAAGGAAAAATAATAATGGAATTGTTAGTGTGAAACGCAGTGATCAACTTAGAAATAGTGTGTTTTTAGAAAATTCAACCTTTTACTTTTGATATTAATTCTGGATTCAAGGCAGTCGTAAGGAATAATACAGAGAGATTCTTTGTACTATTTTCCAAGTTTCACCCAATGGTAGCATTTTTCAAAATGACAGTACAATACTACAACCCAGGATACTGACATTGATACAACCTACTCACTTGTTCCGATTTCTCTAGTTTTTATTATGTTTGTGTGTGTGTGTGTGTGTGTGTGTGTGTGTGTGTGTGTGTGTATGTAGAAAGAGTGTGCTTTTAATTTTAAAGTTTTTTTAAGAAAACTAAAAAAGGATTTCTCATTATCTAAACTTATCCCTTTATTGTAAATCCTTCCTGATACCAAGTGTCTATTCATGATACTAAAAACTGAGATGAAAAATGTTTATTATTTTAGAGACAGATCTATTCTAATACCTATGTGACTTGTAAAGGGGAGAATATTACTTGGAGATATAAAAACATCTGAAAAAAATTTTGTGATGCAAATGTTGATATCAATATCATCCACTGACCAATTGTTATATAACCTTTTTGTTCATACTCCAAATTTATTCTATTTATTCTGAAGGAAAAACATGTCTATTTTACCAATTTTATTCTTGTCTTTTAAAAGATACTTGTCACTAGTATTCAAACAGTTAAGTGCCCAACAGTGTTAAATGAATGAATGAATTCCTAGATCTGTGGATAGCATGTAACACAGTAAACCTGGGTCCTCAGGGAAATGTCAAGTTTTTCTAACATTTTCACTATCAGTAAAGAAAACTCAGTATGTTGGCTGTTTATAAATTGGTGGGTAGTTTTTGAAAGTACACAAGCATTTTAATTCTGGTTTTCCTTTGATTCCTTTAAAATACATCATAGATTTCCTTATAGGCTTTGACTTCCTGTTTGTTATGACTTTAGTGCTGTTGAGTATATGTAATTGAAATGAAGTATTCCTGATGAGCCAAACTACCCCTCAGGAATTAAAAAAAATGTAAACCCAATGCAAATTTTCAAAGCAACTCTAATCCTGTATCTTGTGAATCTGAATTTATGCCTGGAAGTAGATTTTGAAATAGTGAAGACACAGAATGTACTTAAAGTACAAATGATGGCCTGTATCCTGCTTGTACCAGTAGTCACTGGTATTGAAACTACATCACATGATGTTCTTCCAAGACTGGTGACCATGGAAAAGTGGTCAAGGGGACACTTAAATATACAATTTCTATAGAGCATTTAATTTCATAAAATAACACAAGTAACATTTACTGCATGAAGTGAGACTTCATGTTTTTTTACTTGTACCATTAAATTAGTTACCAATATAATGTTTTCTATCACAACTCATTGGGATATTACTTTACAAAGCTCTCAGAAGTAATGACTGGCGTGTGTGTGTGTGAAGTAATGACTGGCGCGTGTGTGTGTGTGTGTGTGTGTGTGTGTGTATGAAATCTTTTTGTAGGACTTAATATTATTTTTCAATCTACAATGTATACACATTATTTATTGGGTATATATGTATTTATGTATATAAAACATGAGCTATTTTTAAAGAAACTGCTAAGACATTTCAATACCAGCCAAACATATTTATCTGAGGATTAATCTTCATCTATTGAATCAGGCAAGAGCACTGCCATGCATACAATTATTTAATTAGCAGCCAAATCCTCTGCCAGTCAGCAGCCTTTCCAGGCATACTGATGGGATAGAAGATGCAAATCTCACAGTTGTACTGCTTTTTCTCATTACTACTGCAATTAGCACTTAAATTGATGCTTTAAACATACTAATTTCTGGAATAATTCAGGATTTGTATGTTACCTGGGATCGCCTCACTGCAGAGCCGACACCAGATTGCTCTGCAAATTGAAGCACTTTTGAGCCAAATAACCATCATCATATCAGACAGAGCCAATTTGCATTTGGTTTTAAAGATAACAGAATGACAATTTATGCAAATAAATTAAGTAAGTTTACTTCTGAGTTCTCCCTGAACTAATTATAACAATGTTCTAATTTTTCATCCATCTAAAACTTGGCTTGAAATCAATGTGTGTTATGTTAGAAATCTGTTGTTGCTAACAGGAGCCTTGTTTGGATTTAAATATATTGTTTTTATTCGTAATCTTGATGGTAATTTAGTTAGAAAGGTAGGCATTTATTATGAATATTTAAATAATTTTTGAGCCAATTTTGAGTTCAACAGAAACTGAACAATCAGACATTAGCCTGTTATATTTTTTTCAAGTCTTGCTCAAAAATAAAATTCACTTAGAAAGAAAAAGAGACATAGTTCAGAAGTTTAATATCTGAATTTGTAAATCAACATATTAATTATATAAGAAATCCTGAATGTTTACTCTGACATTTTAGTGTAAAACTGCTTAAGACTTAAAAGTCTAGATAGCCAAATAGTTCTGGTATCATTCATTCATGTTTGGTTTTCTCAAAGATTGTTTGGATACATGACTGATGTTGCTTTTTGCAACATAAATTTAACTTTCTCCTTAAGTTATATGGCTCACAAATAAGGAGTTTATTTGAAATAAGACTTTAGAATCTAGGAGCAGTAAAGTGATTAAAATAAGAGGAGGACATAAATAAGTAATTGAGACAATTATATAAATATATACTCAAGCGTAAGAAATGAAAAACTACCCTGAGGAGAGGTGGGAGAAGGGCCCCTGGGTAACACAGCCTAAAGATGGACAAACTACCCTGGCCTTTCAAATCCAGTATTATAGCATTACACTGAAACAACCTACAATAATGCCAATACTACTGCTAGTAATTACTATCATTATTTTTAGTATCATGTACTGAGTTCTCTTTTTTGTGTGTGTGTGCCAAGGAATGAACCCAGGGCCTTGTGCATTCAATCACTATGCTACACTCCCGGGATTTACTGAATTCTTGTTCTATGTCAAGGACTATATAAAGCAGCTTACGTATTTTGCTAAATTTTCACAAGAATATCATAGATAAAATGTTTTCATGTTCATAATCATGAGTAGTAAATTTAAACTCAGGTGAGACTCACTCCAACATCCATGTCCTAAGTACAAAACTCTTGGTACAACTTTCCAGACAGTAAGGGAGTCTTCAAAATATGGAAAACATGGCCTTACCTGCTTTGTTTTTGCAGTCTGTAGCTCCTTCTCTACCATGGAGCTGAATACCTGGTCTTTGCCTCCACAAGCATGGATCAGTTCAGGAAGGCACTCAATGGAGGTTCGGCACCTAGCACGTGGGCCCTTTACAATTGGCTTCCATTTCCTAAGAAATAATATGAACATGGCAAAATAATTCCTTCACAGTATAAATAAGAATTTCTGGCAAAACAGGTTTATATAATTGGAACAGTTTTAAAAAATAAAATATACATTTTATAGGCCATCATGTTAAGTTTTAAGTATTATCCAGCATTCCTTAAGATATCAACCCAAAGCACCATCACTATTACTGCATAAAATACACATATCGTAAATTGTGTATCGGCTCAGAAAATACTCAGGGTTCACGGACGGGGGGTGGGGGTGTCTTTCTACAGCAAGGCACTAGTATGAAGTAATGTTTCCTTGTGGATTAAGTACTGATGTAGAGCCCTGACATATCTTTAATGGATGTGGGCAAAAGTCTCTAATATAATTGCTTGGATAAAGTTTTGCATTATAAATTGCTGGGAACATAAAATTTATAGTACACTTTGGGAATCACTGAGATTTATAGCACAAGTTGTGCAAGATCTAAGGAACACAGGTGATCTATTTTTTACAGTCAGAAGAAAATACAGTTGAAATTATAGTATTATCCTACTCTAAAGGGTGATGGGAAAACTGGACCAAATTTCCTAGATCCCATGGGCTCTGTGGGGTAGTACCATAATGTGCCTTCTTTATTGCTGAAACCCAACTCCTGTAAAGGTTCATGCCATATTGGAAGGGCTGCAGACACACATAAGGTATCTGCCTTTGCTTCATGGCACCCGGTGCTGGTATGGCTCACTCTCTGCATGTGTCTTGTTAGTTTCAAAGGATATCTCATGGTGGGGACTCAAGCATCCTGGAGATTAAGTGGCATGAAGTCCAATGCACTTGAGACAAATGAGGGACTTGCCTGTGGGAACTCCATGTGTGCCTGATGTTTTTGCTGGCACCTGTATCTAGACACCTCAAATGACTGGCACCCCTTGCCCAGCTCACAAGAGATACAGGATACTGGATGGCAAGCTACAACCAGACTGTTTGCTTGTCTGCATAACTATGAACCAATATTTTGGCTGCAAAGTGTCTTTAACTGGTGTGAAACACTGGTGTGAAAAGAAACATTTTCATTTTAACACTGCCAACCTTGCTTGCATTATGTTCTGTTCTTTTCCTTGCTAAAATATTTGCAGCCATGCACATGAAGGCTAAGGGTTAAATAACTTGATGCTAATATGCACTCTTCTTTTAAGCACAGGTTATACCTTGAGCTCCTAGTATACATAACTGTCTAGTTTTGAACATTTTGCAGATGCACAATTTACTTTTGACAATGGATTTGAGATCCCTCAAATCTTTTCTACCATAGCAGAAATTGGTAATATATTTTGTGTTAGATCACAAAGTATTTTAATCATATCATCTTAAATGTTGACACTGTACAGGAATAAATGTAGTTAAAATAGAAATGTACCCAATGTTGCAAATAGGAAACAATGTAGAAAGGAGGTTAAAATGAATTGTGGTTCAGCCTGGGACCAATGACCAAATTCCAATGAGAATGTAACATCACTAGGACATGTCTCCCTCTGGGAAATGGACATTTTCAACTGTAAAGAATCAATATTTTAGGTCCACATGAATTTCCAGTGCCTATACATATTCAGAACAAGGTTTCAGGGCAGAAGCCTGGGGATGTAGTTCAATGGTAGAGCCTGTGGCTAGCATGCATGCAGTCTTGGGTTCATCCTCAGGACCACTATTCCCACCAAAAACACAACAAAACAACATTTTGAAATTAAAACAATTACATTGAAAATTAAAACAATTACCTGAATAGGTGAAGATGGTGCTGTTCTATGTTTGGGAGTGTAAGAAGAGAGGAATCTTTTAACCACCTGCCTTGGATCACCATCTGAACAAGGTTGGTGATATTCAGGGCAGCCACCAGCCAGCCCTGGTTTGCAGCCACATCCAGCATTGCCTGAATAGAGAAAACGCACATCTTATAAGCATAGCATGACCTTGTCATCTCCACTGGGAATCTGATGGTAGCTTTAGCAAAAAGTACGCCTTACATATCTAAATAACTATTCACCAAAATATAAACCAGAAAACAAACTACAGTTGGATGGGGGAAACAGTGAATTTTCCAGGGCATTTAATGTACCTTACATCCTACAAAGGGCCAAATATAAGTTTTTCTCAGGACAGCAACGGTAGCTAGATAATATTGGTACCTAGTAATAATACTAAGATAGAACTCAGTGTACTTTGAGAGCAAATGCTTGTCTAATTCACTGTATCAAGAGCATTAGCAGCTGCATTTAAAAAGTAAATCTCACAGTCTTTCAAATTTAAAACCAATAATGGTAAGGAGATTTTTTTTTTTTTTTTGGCCAAAAATTCATTTTCGCTAAAGAGCAGACTAAAGATAAAGTCCTGGTTCTCAATGACAATACACCACACACTAGCACAGGGGGCAACTGCCAGTGGCATGTGTGCGATGATGGGAAGCTATTCATTTCAGTCTATACATTTAATCTAATGTTTTATGGACAAACAAAAGGCTGCATTTGCTTAAGGCAAAACTAAACAGTGAAATCTTACTTAAACAGAGGAGAAGTTTACACAGGCAAAGCTATTTCAATTAAATTAGATTCTGGAGAATGCTGACTTAAAGACACATAAGTTAATATCATGATCTCAGTCAGTTTTTTTATATAGTTTTAGGACTGTACTCTCTCTTTTTAGGATGTACCTAGCAAATGATCACCATGATACTAAATGGTAAATATACCACCAACAGCAAAATATTAATAAAATGTTGTACCGAGTGGATTATATTTTTAGAGATGATTTTTAAACTGGGTACTATGGTGCATGCCTGTAATTCTAGTGATCAAGAGGCTGAGGCAGGAGGATAGCAAGTTCGAGGCCAGAGGCAGCCTGTACAACCTAGCAAGATCCTGTCTCAAAATAAAGAATGAAAAATAATAAAAGGGGGTTGAAGGTACAGCTCAGTGGTGGAGCACTCTGCCTAGTGTGAGGCCCTGGCTTCAACCCTGAGTGCTGAAAGAAAAAAAATTTAAAGCTAGGTTAGTCAAGTGGTTTGCTATATTACTATTCGGTGCTACTGACATAGACATGTTCTCCTTCTAAACTTTAAATGTCTAATTATGTGTTCTTTCATTTACAAAAAGTAAATAATTAAAAAAAACTAGTCAAATGAAATGTATTATCTCTTTATACACATTACAGTGAAATGGAACAAAGTTTTTGGATACTATGTTGTATCATGTTATCATGTATAACTAGCAGATTAATGGTCTTTAGCCCTCCCTTGAATGTTGATATAATAATAAATTTGTATGTGTATAAATGTATGTGTGTATGTGAATGTATAGATATGTATAAATGTACATGTTTGTAAATCTGGGGAAAGGACTCTCATTCTTTTCTTTTTTCTTTGCAAAGCAGAATAATACACTTTTTCTTTAAAGTATGAGACAAACATGTTAAGATGAATGCTACTCATAGATAAAAAAATCACAACTCTTGAGATCTGCTAAGGGAAAAGGAAAAAAGAGATGAGTAACTATGTCCAATGCAGTATCGTCAGGATGTTAGAACTTATAATGTGGAGTAACTATGGCAATTTTAGTTTTGATTTTACATTATAACTTGACTGGAAATAAATTCCAGATCAAAAGCTCACATACTCGATGAGTTAGATGGATGAACCATATGTTTTTAACTTTGAAGTTTTCATGATGAAGTTGAAAGATTTCATAAAATTTATGAGAGTTTCTCACAATTTTTCATTGTTTGATCCAGATGTGAAATGTAAAAAATTCACACAAAGTACTTACATGAAGTAAATGAAAAACTATATCACGGATTGAAAACCATTATTTATCTTGTTTTAATTTACCGAAGAGGTAGGTGGGGAGATCAGGAATCTAGGATGGTAAATGGTTCTGCAATTGTCCAAATGTGGTTAGGCAAACGTTGCTACACATTTCTCTGATCACCACTTCCCAGTGCTGCTGTCCTCTCAGCTCTCACTGCCTCCTGCCCACCCTCATTGTCTGCCACCTGGAACATTACAGAATATCCTTTTATCCTCATTTTCACTTTTATTCAATTAATACTTTATAGTCTTGCTAAAATGAAATTTTTAAAAAGTGGTCAAACTGATCATTCATTTCTCTGCTTAAATTTCTTTAGTGGTATCACATTGCACAGAAAACAAAAACTAATACTTTTCTGCCTGACAGTCAACACTCTATGACCTACCTGGTTTGCACTTTTCTCTTAGGTCACCTTCCCCTCCAAATACTTGGTGGAGCAATACGAAGTTATCGGTATTTTCCCACACTTACTTTGCTCTTAAGTTTTTTTAAACAAATGCTATTCCTTCTATTTTGTTCACCTCGAAAATTCTTGCTCATCATTCAAGTCTAACTCAAATGCTACTTTACTGCAAAGCTTCCCTGATTCTCTCAGATGGATCTAGACCCCCCCCTTTTTTCCCCTATGCTCTGCTGTCTCAAGGTACCTTGCCATTATCCTACTGAAATTCTTTGTTTTCATATCCATCCTTTAAGCTATAGGTTCCTTAACAGCAAGAATCTGGAGTTATTCTTTGTAACTCCAGCCTTAGCACAGTGAACTCAAGAAATACGTGTTTTTATTAAAGAATGTAGGTTAATAAAACAATTACAATGATTACAATAACATCCTGTATAAATTAATGGACATCTACCAAAGCCAGCACAGAAGAGAAGAAGAAACACAAGTTTTGATGTCAGAAATAGATTTTCACCCTAATTTTGTCTCATTTACAATATCTAAATTTGGGGAGATAACCTTACCCTAATGCACCTTGCCTGCAGCTGTAGCCCTGTGGCATCCGATCCTGTCAGATCTTGGAAGCTAAGGAGGGTCAGACCTGATTAGTACTTGGATGGGGGAGAGCCTGGGAATGTCAGGTGCTGCAGGCTTGGGAGAAGGACCAGGCAACTCACTCCTAAAAAACAGTTAGCCACTGAAAACCCTATGAATAGCAGAGAAGCACTAACAATAGTGTTTCTCCTGTTGTACATAAGGTCGCTGAGAGTGGGACACTGACTCAATGGTACCTAACAACAACAACAACAACATTAATTGCACCTCGGTTTCTCATTTACAGAAGGGATGTTGCACCTCCTTTTAGGGGTTCTATGAAGGAAAAGTGAGATAATGTTCTTTGTAAGTTGCCTGTTGCACAGTAGATACCAGTAAACTAAAGCCTTATTTTAAAACTCTTTTTTGATTAGATGAAAAGAACATTCTAAACCCAGTTTTTCTAACAAGGATTTCTTTTGGTCTTTCTGGTGCCAATTTTGACCCTAACTAATAGACAGGCTGAGCATGCAAGGCTGTGATCAGGTGCATGGAATGGGGACACTGGTTCATCAGGAGAGGTGTATAATTACAAGATCGCAGGGGACATGAGCAAAGACAGATCCTGCAGTTCAGGCCAAACTGGAGGATGTGGACCTGATCCTCAGTTTGAGTGATCAAGCCCACGTTATTGTTCAGAGGTCGGTAACTGACAGGGACTAAGGATGGCGGATAGCCTGGGTAAATAGGCTTGAGGATCTTGGCAGTTTGCACTGACATACCTGTGTATGACTGAGCCTAGGAAGGACTCTGTGTCTCACTGTCTTCCTGGCAGACAAGGACTAATAGGTATGTGCTCCTTCCCAGAGCCCTGTTTTGGTTAACAGCTGGAGAACACAGCTTCCCAAGTTACCTGAAAGTTCATTACAGAGATTTAATACTCAGCAACAAAAGGTTGCTTTAGTACACTGAGGAGAAATAACTTGGGCATTCTTTAGCAGCTTTGCATTAACATTAGGCAAATATTTAATCCCCTTTTACTTCTCCACTTTTTATTTGGCATACTACCCACAAAACAGAGAGAGGATGATTCTGAAAAAGGGGAAAAGTAGATCGGGGCTGACTCTGCATGAGACTTTCTCCTATCAAGTTGAAATCAATTTCAATTGATAGCTGATTTAGAATTCTTTGTCATCTCAGCCATGTCCGAATGGAAATGTGATTTCTAGCAATGTATTCATTTATAAAACTATAACAAAATTAAAATCTGATAATTAAGAGAAACAACAAGAATATCTATCATTTGCTAAATAAAGTCAAGTTGAAAAGGATGTGATGTGTTTGGTATTGCACATATCTTAACTGAGGTGTTACTGTGAAGCCAGGTGAGGAGTTCAGGTGAAAATGAGCGCGAGACAGAGAGTATGGGCTAGGGCTGTGGACTTAGAGATGATGGACACAAAGTGGGCACCTAAAAGAGTTACAATGAGTAGCCTTGCAGCAGTGGCAGGGACAGCAGATGGGGGTTACTAGGAGATGAGACCTGGAAAGGCAGGAAAGGATAATGAATGAGGGTGCCTGAGGGACTCGCAAAGGACTGATAAAATCCATTAGAATGGATCCTTGTTAAGTGTCTACTATCTGCCAAACACTCTGTGAGCCATTTTATATGTAAGATATTGAATTTAAGCCTATTTTACAGATGAAGACATTTTGGGCCAGAGAGGTAAATAAACATCAAAGGCTGCACACACAGCTCTGATAAACAATAGGCACAGCTGGGATTTAAATTCTGGGGAGCCTAACTCCAAAGGACTTTGTTAACCAGTACAGTATACTGCCCAGGAAGTTCAGGTTAGAGTGGAAGGCATGCAGAATTTGAATTGAGTTGTGAATTAGAATTACAGATTTTAGGAGGAGTGTGCACATTAGATAAAATGGGACTTTTGAGAATGCTCCCAGACAAGACAAAATATTTAAAGCAAATATAGTCATTCCTCAGTATCTGTGAGGGACTGATTCTAGGACCCTGGTGTACATCAAAATCCATGGATACTCAAGTCTCTTGTTTAAAATGGTGTAGTATTTGTATACAACCTATGCACATATTCTGGTCTAATTTAAATCATTTCTAGATTACTTATACCACCTAATACAAGGTAAATATTATGTAAATCATTACATTGAATTCTTTAGTGAATAATGATGACAAAACAGGCTGTATACATTAGCACAGATGTAATTTTTTCCTTAATATTTTCTTTTTCTATTTTCTTTTCTTTTCTTGGTGGTTAAATGCAGGGCCTCACATATACTTTGTAAGTGCTCTACCACTAGGCTGCCACTCTCCTCCACCTACTTTTTATATTTTTAGATACAGTCTCATTAAATTGCAGGCTGCCTTTGGCCTTGAACTTGTGATCCTTCTGCTTCAGCCTCCTGAATCACTGGAATTAGAGGTGTGGGCTACCATGTCTGGCTCCCGTAATATTTTCAGTCCATAGCTCTCTGACTCTGTGGATCTGGAACTGGTAAATATGGAGGACCTACTGTTATATGCTTGGATGAAGTACAAACAGTATTCATGAGTACTTGATACTGGTTTAAAGGTGGTGTAGTACATCAGAAAGAGATTGCCTAAGAGTTTAGAGTTTTGTACCTCTAAATTAACTATAAATCCTCTGACAAACTGAGTTTGATTAGATTCTTTTTAAGACTTCTATCTTCTTATAACTATTAATCTGTACTCATACTATATGATTATTTGTTTTTTATAAGGTTTACTTTCCACCTTTTCAGGGGCACTATAATATCCCTGATGTCAGAGGTAGCATCTACTAAACACAAAATAAGTTGATGGTTTCTCTTGACAAGGTGCGTGTGCGCAATGCCTCAGTAAAGTGGGGCTTCCTTGGTCACCGAAGCCCTCCCTCAGAGAGCCAATGAAGAGAGAGTAGCTCTGAGAAGAGAAGGGAAACTGATGACACTAGTATTTGAAGGTCTCAATAATCTCTCAATTGGAGGTGATGACTCTTGCTGGGAGCAAACCATAAGGGAGTATTAACATGTTGGGACACAATTAATAATGTAAATAAAAATTGGAACAGCTCTGAGTTGCAATAGCATGACTTTGTTGTATAAATTATTAGCAATGTTTTGTGATTATTTCCATCAATAATGTATAATTTAACTGTGAAAGTAGTGAATTCAGATGTTGACAGTTACCCAGGGAGGTAAAGGAATTTAGGGTACTTTGGCATTACTTTTGAAATGGGCAACTCTGGGGCCAAAGCTATTTGGGGTAGCAAGTGGAGTCATAAGGGGAGGGAGGATTAAACTGCAGATTCAGAAAGGAGAGAAGAGGGTCTAGGTTATACTATTAGAAGTGTTCAATCCAGATGACTGATCAAGATGCTGTGGCCAGAGAGATGACTCAATGGCCAGAGAGATTACTCAAGGTGATCACAGAGGTGGTGGTAAAAGTGGTTTTGATATAACAGCTATGAGAGTAGAGGAGTTTGAGATGCATGTGATTATGATATTTACAAGGTCCTCTGTGGAAGTCATTATGATGGAGCTGAAGATGAAGTACTAAAGCCTATCAACTGCTGTCTGAGGAAAGTGAGGAAAGAGATCTAGAGTTTGGGAGACCATTAAAAAGGAAACCTTATAGACAATGAAAGTAAACCATAATATATTGGATAGAAGAGGCAGACATCCAAGAAGAAGGTGGGAGGAGAGACCTGAGGAAACTGAGTTTTATTACTAGAAACTAAGAAGAACTGAGCCTGCAGCTGTACCACTATGGTGTCCGATGCCACCAGATATCAGAAGCTAAGCAGGGTTGGCCCTGGTTAGTACTTGGATGGGAGACCACCTGGGAACACCAGGTGCTGTAGACTTGGGAGAAGGTCCCAGCAACCCACTCCCAAAAAACAATTAGTCATTGAAAACCCTACGAATAGCAGAGAAGCAGGACAATAGTGTTTCATCTGTTGTACATAGGGTCACTGTGAGTTGGACACCGACTTGACAGCTCCTAACAAGAAGATGAAGAAATGATAAACTCAAGAGTTTTTCAGAGGTGAAGGTGAATGAATTTGGTATGTGTGTCTGCCTATATTTGAGTAAGGGAGCAAGGGAGGGAAGAAAGGAAGGAGGGAAAGAAAGATGAGGTGAGAAGAAGAGGCAAAAACCAAGAGACATATGGTACACATCTGTATGGAAAACTTATTGTTGTTAGGTGCTGTTAAGTCATGTCTGACTCATAGCGACCCTCATAAGGTTTTCAATGGCTGATTGTTTTTGGATTGCCTCAGGAGTGGATTGCCACATCCTTCTCCCATTTTTGTGGTGCTGGGATTTGAACTAGGGACCTCACAGACTACAGAGTGGCGCTCTACCAACTGAGCTACATCACAGCCCAAGTGTATGGAAGACCAGGGAACTTCTAAAGTACGAGGCTTTATGAAATGCCACAATCACAATAAAAACAACAAAACAGAGTAGAATTAGAAAATGAATACTTTCTAGAAGGAAATCCATTTTAGGTGTGAGGCTCCTGAAGTTGAAGGCATGCTTTATGATTTGGATACTCCTCATGTCCTCAATGTTTATTCTGAATCCATTTCAAGAATTCCCTTAGCTCCTCAGGCTTGGTCTTAACATTTAAATTCAACCACAGTTTCACAGGGGTATAAAGGATAGATTTATCCAAATCTACTTTTTCTTTTTATCTTCTGTGATTGTGGACTATACTTTCAACAGTTAATACTTTAAGCTTGACAATATTTATTTTGTATCAAATAATGTGAATCTCATGCAATTAATATGAAAGACCCAAACAGTGAATTAAATAGTTACACTCTGACTGTATATAGTATGCATATATGGTATGATGAAAATATGCATACGGGAGAGCACAGATTATAAAACACTTTCATAAACAGCTCTCATTTAGCCCTTAACAATACAAGCTATGAGGTAGGTGTCAGTGCCACCTGCCTTTTACAGATAGGGAAACTAAAGCTCACAGAAGTTCAGTGATGATGTAAGCATTCTGGAAAAACCTGGCAGAGTTAAGGATTAATCTTGGTTTTCCAAATTCAGATCTGTGCTCACTGCATTATATTCCACCACCTCTGCTGACATGCAAATACCCTATCTTATTTCAAAAAGGGTTTAAGGTGGCTTACATCTGTTCTCTTTTCCTTACATAGCAGAGAAACACAACAATCCTGACAATTTACTATGTTTAATTCATTATTGTCTTTATGAATGAATTTTGTTAACATAAGTTTTGAAAACTTAAAATTTTTAAATTAATTTAAATCTACCATTTAGTTATAACTATATCTCAATATTTGAGATATTCATGTATTTATCTTTTAAAACATTTAAATTCTGGAGTTAAATAATCCAGTGGTAAAACAGGCATGGAACCCTGTATCAAATTAATTCATGTTCATTGCAAGGAAAAAGAATCACTGACCTAAACCACTAAAGAAAAACGACATCAGCAAATGTATGTAAAAAGATATATTAGTAGATGGAGAAGATCTTGCTCTAGGGTTTATTATTTTAAAAAGTCTCCTAAATACCTAGATTTCAGTTTAAGAAGTCATTCAATTTAACCCTCAGTGTCATCAATACTCTATGGCTGTAAGATGCACACATGGAGCCAGACAGATGATGTTCCACCCCCTTGCTCCCTTCCTAGCATCCTATCGACTTGTACCCTCTCTTCCTCCTCCCTTGATACTCTCTTCTCTCCAAGCAACTTTTTCGCTATCTGCTGCAATATCTCTTGGCAGTCATCTTAATGTATCTACTCAATGTACAGCACATGGAAATAAATAGTATCATGACAAAGGTTGAAATGGCAAGTGATGTTGTCACTTCTTTTCAAATTAAATGATGTAAGGATAATATATTGTTAACAAAATTTAAAACAGATAGAGTTAGTCCAGAATGAGAAAAAGTTAGATTAATTTATAAAAATCAAGTTGTTGATTGGAAATGTCATGGTAACACAAAACACTATGGGAAGATCATCAAAAACAAAGTCTGTGAAACTGTCACACCCAAGAGGAGTCAAGGGAGACAGGCAGACTAAAGGTAATTAGTGTCATATCTTGAATGAGATTATTGAATAAAAAAAGGACAGTAGGTAAAAATTTTAAAAATCCTGAACTTGGACTTTGGTTAATAGTGTATCAATATAAGCTTATTCATCATAATGAATATACCTTATTAATGTATGTAAGATGTTAATACTAGAGAAAAATTAGGTTCAGGGCACATGGGAACTCTCTGTACCACCTTTGCAACTTTCCTGGAAATCTAAAACTATTCTAAAATTAAAAGTTTATTAAAAACAAAATCTATGGAAATTTATCTTAAATAACTTATAAAACATTAATTGTTAGACATGTGCTAGCAAATGCTCTGCTTAGTTTAAGAGCTCCCAGAAGTTTTATAATGATGGGAAGACCTGAAAAAAGCTTTCTTGACAGAAAGTCACACTCCTTTAAAGGTTCAGGTCAGTAGCAAGTAATAATACAATATTTTCTCAATAATTAAAATGCTGTAAGTGCATTTATAAGAATCTTTTTCAGTAGCAACAGTTGTTCATAGTAACTTTCTCCTGAACTTTTACCCCCAGAAGGTTAGCATTCAGGAAGCTCAGCTGCTGTCTAACAAACTTAATTAATCAAAAAGTCATTTCCGAGCTGTAACTATGAGTAAAAGTGCTTCAAGTGTGCTAGCAAGCCTACAAGTTAATCAAAATGCTAATGCAGTACAAATTAAAGTTGTGATTAACATTTCACAGTAGCTGCTTAAGTGAATTGATCATACAAATGGGTTAAGCATTACTCATTTCCTACAGCCCCAACCGGGAAAAGTGTTGTTATGTGGGTATGAAGAGAGAAGCTGGGGGTAGAAGGATCCTTCATAATAGCATCATATCATCAATAAACCATCACCAAATTGTCACACAAAAGCTTACAGGTAAAGTCACTCAGGAGGAAACAGCCTCCAAATTATATTATAGTCCTTGAAGGGAGACTGCTTGTAAATCCACAAGAATAAGTGAAGGTGTTTAACACTGCAAAATCCACACATTTGTGTTAGTTTTGGACATGCTAAATGCATCAGCTTTGTGTTGCTTCCCTGGTAGGGAATGGTACTTTGTTTTAGGTGGTGTTTTGGCTATTCTATCATGGAGTTAAAATGTAGCTTTGACTATTCAGGAATATGATTTGTCGCCTCAATGTGGATCTTTGCAACTGGAAGAATAAATCATTCAGTATTGAGTTCACTTACAATTATTTGTTTTAAAATTCTCATCCATAAATAAAATTTCATTAGGCTTCTATGGCAAGAAACGAACTCCTGGCAGTCTGGCCAGGAAAGCAGACTGGATTAGACTTAATTCTGGTCTCTATGAATTTGATAAGGTCACTTGAATGTTTACAACAGCTAGACTACACTTGTTGATATGCAATTCAGATTTGTCAGAAAATCTTAAAAATGTAGGAACACACACACACACACACACACACACACACACACACACACACAATAAATCTAGCCTTTCAATCTTCTATGAAAACCCTAGAAAGGAAAAAGTGAAATACTTAGCTCATTTGTCCATGATATACTGAGATCTACTATATGCCAGCCATTTTTTTTTTACTTTTTGAGACAGGGTCTCGCTAAGTTACGCAGACTGCCTCTGGTCTTGAACTTGCGATCCTCCTGCCTCTGCCTCCCTAGCTGCTGGGATTACAGGCGTGATGTTCCCAGCAAGGCTTCAAACCCAGAAAAATTGTGTTCAGGCTTGGGTGTGGGTTCAATTTGTTAAAATTTAGAGGGCTCAGGTTCATCTCAGGTTTTGGTTTAAATCCTATGTGTAGATAACAAAGCTTCAAATTGAACTTGAACCAGAACCCTAAACCCATTGGGATTCAAGCATTTTAAAAAATCATTCTGAAGTCAAATCTGAATCTGAACCTAGTGAAATACTGGGTTCAAGTTTAGCTTTTAATGTATGTTCATTTATTTTTACGTTTTACTCATTAGCTATTAAAAATTGAAATAAAAAACACAAAATATTTTTTTTTGTCTATCTACACAATGGGCTGGGATTTAGCTCAGTTGGTAGAGTGCTGCGCTGCAGTCTCTGAGGTCCCGAGTTCAATTCTCAGCACCGCAAAAATGGGAGAAGGACCTGGCAATCCACTCCCCTGAAATAGTCTGCCATTGAAAACCCTATGAGGGTCGCTATGAGTCAGATACCGACTAGACAGCACCTAACAACAACAACAATCTACACAAAAGAGCAAAATTTTAAACCAAAACCCTGTAAATATGAACATATTGAATGTGCATCTGAACCTGAACCCAATTTTTCAGAGGCATGAACTCCTGGTTTCTATATCTTGGATAACATGAAAACCTTCAAATACAGCCACGTGCGGTGGCGCATGCCTGTAATCCCAGTGGCTAGGGAGGCAAAAAACCCTTCAAATATATACTCACAGTATTAGAATTCCTTGAAATATACTAGTAAAACCATACTAATTACTTGTAATCCACCCATTTTTATCAAAATGACTTGAACTTTTCTGAAGCCTATCGTGCTATATTATCTACAAAAAAGAAAATCTTTCCATTTGGTCTAATTATAAGCATTTAATCTCCCCCCGCCTCCCACATTTTTGGTACTAGAGAAAACCAGAGTCTCACACCAGGCAAGTGCTATGTCTCTGAGCCAGTATACCAGGCTTGCCCTGCCTTTATCTTTCATTTTTGTTGAGACAAGTTCTCACTAAGTTGTGGAGGCTGCCTCTGGCCTCAAACTCATGAACTTCCTGCCTCAGCCTCTCAAGTTCTGGGATTATATGTGTGTACCACAGCACCTGGCTAAACACTTAAAATTAGAAAGGATTCTATGAATAATATAGATTTTATCTACCATTTGCTACATTAATACATTTCTTACAAGTATTGGATTAAGGTTTTGACCAAGTACTTCTTTTGTTAACTTCAGCAATAGCTGCACTATTCTCATTGTTATCTGTATTTGGCTCTATAATTCTAAAACTTACACATTCAAATGATGCTGTCATTCTTCAATATATTGCTGGTTCACTGAGCCAGTGGAGCACAGGCTCAGTGAGCCAGCAATGTATTGTGCTCAGATAAGCACTCCTCAACAGTTATATCAGTCTTGCTCCATAGCAATTCTACCTCGAGGCACCATCAAATATTTCTATGCTTAATTTATCACAAATCAGAATCATTTGTTAATGAAATATAGACCTAGCTCATTGTCATAATATGTTTCAGTTAAAACTTTTTTTTGTTTCCTTTATTCTATTTTTTTTTTCCCTTTTGTGGTGCTGGGGATCATACTCATGGTCGCACATATGTTTCTCTATTCTCTCCTATTTTTAGACTAATACATGTAGAATAGGGGCTGGGGTTTAGCTCAGTTGGTAGAGTGCTGCACTGTGCTCTCTGAGGATGCGGGTTTGATCTCCAGCACCTCACAAATGGGAGAAGGATGTGGCAATCCACTCCTGAAGCAAGCCCGAAACTATCAGCCATTGAAAACCCTATGAGGGTCCCTGAGTCAGACCCAACTCAACGGCACCTAACAACAACATACATAGGATACATATAAAGTCCTATCTTAAACTTCTCAATTAATGTACTTAAAAAAAGACTGAAAACAAAATGTTTTCAGAATTGCTGTGGATTACAGAAAAAAATATAATGTTGCTTATGTGAACCACAGTGTAGATTTAGTTTATCGGACATTAGGGAAACAAAGAAGTCAAATTCTTATTTTGAAGTTTAGGCTAAACAACTCTATAATAAACTTTTAAAGATTTGTTTTTGCAAAATCAAGAAAGTTCTCTAAGTGCAAGAAGGTATATCACCACAATTAATATTCTCTTTTTCTCCTTCTCTACTTAAGAAGTTGAATAAATGTATTTTTTCACTATCATCTTTACGATAATTGGTACAGTATATCAGACATTTTGACATGATTTGGGTCATGTAGCTCATAATATGCAGGTTATATCATCTCACACATGAAAAAGAAGTGTTGGAAACTTGGTAGTTCTAAAAGACTTGATGTTAAGGAAAATGATGTAATTAGAGCTCCTATATTTAAGTTAGATGCAAGAATCTATGAAACAATGAAAACTTACTCACCAGAACATAGCTCCTTAAAGGTGTTCCTTTCTGACACTGAACCATAATATTTTCAGGGCAGCTACCTGGTTTAGTTTTGCCTGTCATCAGGGAAATGGGACATGAATTCAACCTACATTAACATGTGCCTTGGTATGCAGAAGACCAATCTTTAAATTTGTCCTCAATAGTGAAGAGGAGATATCTGCTATTTTGGAGGAATTGACAGTTCCTTATCTCAAGGACAAGGAAACTGAATTGCTTGTTGTTACCAGAAGTTTGAAGTTTAAAAAAACCAAAAAACAAAAAACCCCAAAACCAAGACCAAAATGAATGTGTGAATGAACACAAACATGCACACACATGCATGAGAGAGGGAGAGGGAGGGAAAGGGAGGGGGAGAGAGCAAGAGGGGGGGATGGAAGGGAAGGGAGGGGATGGGAGGAGAGGAGAGGAGAGGAAAGAAGGAAAAAAAAAGAGAAAAAAGGAAAAAAGAAAAGGACCACTGAATAGACAAGGGTTCATCCAGGGGAGCACCATTAAGGATGGTGGTGATTAGGCACTGAAAGAAGCCAAGAACTTAACCTAAGAGAGGGCAAAACATAAAGTAAAGCAACATGAAGAGAGAGAACGTGAGTGAGAGGGAGCGAGCGCAAAGAGAGAGAGGGAGTTTACTAGTAAACAAATGCAGAGGTTATTCCAGGGTGTATATACATTTTATCATCAGGTTCTCTTATGATTATGATGGCATTCTTCCTCCTCCATAATGTTGTATCAGCAATCTAATCTTCCATTATTTTCAATAATTATAATTATCAATAATTATAATTTTAGGGGCGAATATGTAGCATAATATAAAAATCTAAGAAAGAGCAAAAGAAGTTGATATAAAAAAAGCAACAGCATATCAAATACAAACTTTTGTTGTTGTAGTTAGGTGCTGTCGAGTCAGGTCCGACTCATAGTGGCCCAATATATAACACATGAAACACTTTCCAACACTGTGCCATGCCTAGCACTATGTCAGTGCTTCTTTGCCATTCAAAGGATTTTCAACTGCAGATTGTTTCAGGAGTAGACTGCCAGGTCCTTCTCCCTAGCCTGCAGTACCTAGTATTCCCAGGTGGCCTCCCATCCAAGGACTGAGATCAGGCAGGATCAGATGCCAAGGTGCTATGGCTACAGACAGTATAAACTGTAGAGTGATATAATTACAGCAGTTACAAATATTCAATCATACCAACAAATTCCTCTCAGAAACTGGTTAAAGTAATAATAGGAAGACTGTTGAAAAGGGAACCAGCCTAATTAAAGGGAAGTGATTTAGTACATATTGAAAAGATTAGTTAAAAAATTAATAGTCTAGTAGCAATTCTTGGTTGAAAAGAAAAACAACATAGAAATTTTTATGAAGTTTCCACATTTAAAACCAAATTCTCACTAGACTCTGAGTATAGTTTTAAATTCTTCTTTAGGACTAACAGAGCCCAGTGAAATACACTTTTATAATATATCTAGCCTATGCTCAAGCAGTTTTTGTTTTCTGATGTGATTCTGCGAAAGTCATTTAGTCTTCATCTGTTAAATGAGAATAATAATTGTTCTACATCATTAGACTATGATAGGAAATGAGTCAACAAGTTGCAAAGCAAATACAACAGATCCTGGTTCAAGAAAGCACTTTACCACCACCACTACCATTATGATGGTCTCCCTTATACGCCATTATTAGCACACTGTTGACCAGCCATTATTAGAACACTGTTGACATGAATGCAAAAGCTATTCCATGTCATCAGCTATTTTTCATAGTTAAACCTAAAAATAAGTAACAATGTAAGTAAACTCTGATATACTTTATTTGTACATAATGTATTGAAATGAAACTTTGTATAAATCTTCTATATAACTTTTAATACTTTTTTTGGTATGATAAACTGTGTAGCATTCACCTACATGCAATGGTACACAACAGGTTTTGTAAATATATCTAGTTTTGCTCCGTTTTCCTTTTGAAGAAAGGAAGTTGTTTCTTGAATGCCTTCCAGCTGGAGGGGCTCATTTTCTAGCATTGTATTTGACAGTGCCTCTTTGCCTCTCTGCACTGTCAAATACAGGGTTTTCAATGCCTAATTATTTTGGGAGTGTTGAGTCCTCCCTCGTCTGTCTTAGTCTGGAAACTCAGCTGAAACCTATCCACCACTGCTTGGCTTGCTCATATCTGAAACACTGGTAGCATAGCTTTCAGTGTCACAGCAACATGCAGGCTCCCACAGCACGACAAGCTGACAGGTATGTGGGGGATGAAGCTTAGCAACAGATTAAATGGAAAAAAACAAGTCCCACAAGATAACACAGTGTGATGAACTTTTCATAAAATTAAAAGTAGCCAAAATATAACAAGGCATTTTTTAGAATGTCTTTTGAAGAGCATACTGTATGTGCTCTAGTGGGATTCTTTTTTATGCCAGTGATTATTTTTATTTATTCTAAAATGTAGTCTTTAAGTTTTCCTGAAAACCTGAAAGGTGAATCTTTGTAAAGAGCTCTTTTAGAGGTACTGGAGCAAGTGTGAGGTTCTGTGCTGTTGAATCATTTGTTATCCATTTCTTACCTACCTCTATTAGAAATTGTTTGTATCTCATTTTATTTTGTAAATTGTAGTTGCAGTAAGTTTTACATGCACTGAGTAAAACACAATTGGTCAAAAAGAACATTACTTTTTCACACCATTATAATTATCTTCTGATAAAATTATCTTCCATATCACTACTAAACATTTCAAAGTCACTTGGACAGTTGGCAAGGTGTCTGCATATAATGCATTTAAAAATTCTTCACCATCATGATGCATCATATTCAAATATTTTACAATACTTAAAATTGTGATTAAAACCTTTAGTATCTAGAAAAATAATTCTATTTTCATAATAAAGCATGACTGAATACAATCAGTAATGCTTTTTACAAAATCCTCTATTTGAGTTTTAAAGATTGCATAAGCAAACGCAAGTGCAGACAAAAGTTAAATTGTTACTAGTCAACAACACTGGGCTTGAAAAGATGAGTCTATTTGTGACTGGCCAACAATATCTTAAATAGTGATATTTTTAGTAGGAGATAGTGGATGCAGCGAAGGTGCAGGTCTCCAAATATTCTGGTAAAATTGGGTATTTCACACATATTAATTCCAATTAAAATTTATGAGCATAGTTTTCTAGAGAGCTTTGAAATCAGTGTACAATGTCACATTTATGTGTGTGTGTGTACACAAGTGTGCACTGTCCTTTCGTGAGCTAATACTATTATTGTGCACTCTTTAAGGGTACTGCTAAAGTTCTTTAAATCTTAAAATACACACAAATGTTTTGATCTATTACAATGTGGGCCACAGGCCTGATAACATTAGCTAAAGAGTAAATCTGGCCTCTACTACTTCTGGAAGAAATTTTACCAAATTAACCAGCAAACTGACACAATTCAGTTTTGAATAATACAGTCCTCTTGTTCTTAGCTCCACCAGGTGAGTGGGACCCAGGAAACATACTTTCTCTTTTTACATCACATATCTGAAAACTCAGTTACTGAGAGGTTTTGACATAAATACCATTCAGGAGGTAGTAAGAGAAACTAAGGTAATAAATATGTATTCTTATACTATTCACTTGTAATTGTATGTAGATATTTTTCATTTAAATGAAGACGATTTTAACTTGTGGCATTTCTTAAAAAGGAGCAGAAATAAAAGTCCTAGACTTTCTATGTGGTTTTAGCCTGGGCCATAGCAAATCACCGTGAACAGAGTTGCTGAACTTTTCTAAACATCAATTTCTGGCTTCCTTGATAAAAAAAAAAAAACAAAACTGTGAGGCACAGAGCAACTCAGAATGCCACTTATCACCAGTTCTGCCTTTCTGTCAAGAAAGCTTGTTCCTAGTCTTCCCATGGAAATTTGACAAATTTAGCCAAATTTAATTTTTGATACTTCTCATTTGTAATGTTCTCATAAAGAGTAATATAAAGCCTTTCTTTGGTACAGCTAATGCAGAAAAGATGTCATAAGACTTACATTTTATAAATATATTTTATAGTTACCATGATCAAGAAGAAGATTTCAAAGGTGAAGGGCAAGAAGAAACAATTCAATAACTGCACAATTTACAAATGAGAATATTCTAAGCAGATTTTAAAAAATGAGATAAGTACAGTAATTTTTACTTTTATTTTTATTGAGAGGGGGAAAAAATGGAAATGGTTGTAGTTGTACAACAATAAAAGAAACCCTGAGCCCACCTCCCAAAAAATTCCACAATAAAACAACACAAATGACTTTGATAAATACTTTGAAATAGAGCAGAAGAAGCCAAGTCAAGACTGTATCATATATTTTGACTTCAATCCAAGCGAACTTCACAAGTACAACTGTTTTCCTTTTGTGAAAGAGCACCCAGAACACAGGTAGTCAAGACTAAGATTCCCTAATCTAAATGGTGGCTCAAATAAAAGCTATTCTATAAAATAAAGGGAATAAAAAATCTTTAGTGTTAAATTACTACAAAACAGTAAGAAAAAACATGAGCTACTGAAATTGAGAATACTAAGATATACATTTATTGTGAGTCCTCAAATTGGTTTACTTAATACCCATTAATAACGCTCTACGCTTGTGTCATTTTTACCAATATAAAAGGGGTTGAGTGATATGTCTGAGGCCATGTATTAAAATGGCAGCAGAGGAGAATTTACAGTCAGAGCATGTGGTACTGCATCCCATCCATAGATCCCAGGATAATGTTGATGCCTCAGGATGGCAGTACTATCATTTTCAATCAACTAGAAGGGCTACAGCTTGGAAACTGCTTAAACTGATATTTTCTAAGACCAAGAGTATATGTGTGTCAAATAAGAAGAAAAGAGTAGAAAGAGTTGCCAGTCAATCAGAGAAAATTTTAAGAACTTGACATTTTCTCTAAGTTTTCTGCTGGCAACTCTAATACTTTTCTCTTCCTGGCTTGTTTGATTTTATCATAATGTTGCAAAGAAACTGCAGGAATGAGAGGTTTAGGATAAAAAGTCAGTCATCAGTTTCTTTCAAGGTGGCTTCTGAAAAGACAAGTCTAACATTTAAGATGGTAAAACCTAAGAGTTATAATACAGAAAAATTCCACAAACCAATAACAGATGACTCATTAAATAAATTAAGATATTTTAAATGAAAGAAAATGGTATAGTCATTAGAAATTGTGTCAAAGAACTCAAGAAAGCAACTCCCAAAACAACAAATAATCCAGTTAACAAGTGGGCAAAGGAACTGGACACACAGTTCGCAAATGAAGAAGTTCATAAGGCCATGAAGCACATGAAAAAATGCTCAATATCCCTAAGCCATTAGGGAAATACAAATCCAAACAACTCTGAGATTCCACCTAACTCCAGTAAGAATGGCCAAGATCAATAAAAAAAAAAAAAAAATAACAACAAATGCTTGCAAGATTGTGGAGAAAAAGGAACCCTATTACATTGTTGGCGTGACTGTAAATTGGTTCAACCACTTTGGAAATCAATATGTAGATACCTCAGAAAACTAAAAATAGAACTGCCATATGACCCAGCTATATCATTACAGGAAATATACCCAAAGGGAGATGAGTCATCATACCACAGAGACATCTGCATCTCCATATTGAATGCAGCACTTTTCCCAATAGCAAGGATGTGAAACCAACCAAAGTGCCAATCAACAGAAGAATGGATAAAAAAATTATGGTACATATACACAATGGAATATTACTTGGCAATTTTAAAAAATGAAATAATGTCATTTGCAGCAAAATGGATGGAATCGGAGAACATTATCTTAAATGAATGAACACAAGCCCATAAAAGAGAAATGCCATATGTTCTCACTTATATGTGGGAGCTGAACCATACTTAAAGGAAGAAAAAAATCCTATACATAAACTGATATATAAAAAATGTACAATTAAACTTAGCATAGAAGGGACAATATAAGGAGTAGAAAGAAGGAGAGAGAGAATTATCAGAGGGAAGCAAAGATTGGAGAAGATCTGATGGGGAGGAGGGTCAATGAGGAGGGATGACGGGGGAGAGGTCAATCTCAATGTAAATAGCACAACTTCATGAGTATATTGGAAAAATAGGGGAATATAACCCAAATAAGTATCAGAGTTTTACTACATATTAGCCATATGGTTCCAAAATCATTGTGAGTCGATGAAAGTGTTGCTAGAAGTGATGTAAAGGATGCATAATGGAAAAAACCAATGTAGTATTAGCCTATACCCCATCATCATTTACTAGTAAAGGAAAAAAAGTATCTTGATTAATAATGTCATATATTAAAGCAATTTCACTTGCTCCAAGTCAAAAGATACGTAAATAAAATAATTTGAAATAAAGAGAAATTGTGCCTGAGAACAATATTTAATGCTACAAATTTTTAAATTAAGTTATAAAACAGTATGATAAAAATTTGCAGAAGAAAAAAGTGATAGACCAAGCATATATTATTTTTGTGTAAATGTACACAGCAAAACCCTCCAAGGACAAAAAAGAATTGTCCACAATGATTACATTCCAGGTTGTACATTTTTTTCTTTTGCATCAATAGGGTTTGTTCTTGTTAGGTGTGCTTGAGGCAGGTCTGACTCATAATGCCACCATGTACAACAAAACAAAACATTCTCCAATTCTGTGCCAGGTACAAGATCTTTTCTGTGTTTAAGCCCATTGCTGCAGCCACTATGTCAATCCATCTAGTTGAGAGTCTTCCTTTATTTCATTGGCCTGCTACTCTCCCAAATTTGATGTCCTTCCCCAGGGATTGGTCCCTCCTGACAACAAATCCAAAATACTTAAGACAGAATCTAGCCACCCTTACTTACAAGGCGCACTCTGGTTGCACTTCTAGAACAGATCTGTTGCTTCTTTTGGCAGTCCATGATATACTCAATATTTGTCTGCAACACCATAAATCAAAAGCATCAATTCTTCTCTTGTCTCTCTTGTTCAATGTCCAGCTTTCACAACTATATGATGCAACTGAAAATACCATGGCATGAATCAGGTGCAACTCGTCTTCAATGTCACATCTTTATTTTTCAACACTTTAAAGATGTCTTTTGCAACAGCTTTTCCCAAGCAATGATTTCTTTTGATTTCGTGATTGTTGCTTCCATGGATGTTGATTGTAGAACCAAGTAATGCAAAACCTTGTATAACCTGAGTCTTTTCTCCATTTATCATGAAGTTATATACTGACCTAGTTGAAAGGATTTTTGTTTTGCTGACATTCAAGTGTAATCTGTAATCTGTATTGAATCCTATGTTCTTTGATCTTCATCAGTAAATATTTCAAATTCTCTTCACTTTCAGCAAGCAGAACTGTGCCATCTGCATAATCCAGGTTGTTAATGAGTCTTTCTTCAATCTTGATGCCACATTCTTCTTCATAAATTTCAGCTTCTGAGATTATTTGTTCAGCATAGACATTGAGAAGGTACAGTCAAAGGATACAGCCCTGACACACATCTTTCTTGACTTTAAATTAGGCACTGTTTCCTTGTTCTTTTTGAATGACTACCTCCTGGTCCATGTACAGATTCCTCATGAGTACAATTAAGTGCTCTGGTATTCCAATTCTTTGCAATGTTATCCATAATTGCTTATGATCCACACAGTCAAATGCCTTTGCATAGTTAATAAAACACAGACGTCTTCCTGGTATTCTCTGCTTTTGGCTAATATCCATCTGACATCAGCAATGATATCTGTGGTTCTAAGCCCTCTTCTGAATTTGGCTTGATTTTCTCCCAGTTCCCAGTCTATATACTACTGCAGTTGGTTTTGAATGATCTTTAGCAAAATTTTACTTCTGTGTGATATTTATGATATTGTTTGGTAATTTCCACATTCAGTTGGATATCCTCTCTTGGGAATAGGCACAAATATGGATCTCTTCCAGTCAGTTGACCAGGTAGCTGTTTTCCAAATCTCTTGGAATAAATAAATTAGTACCTCCAGTGCTGCATCTGTTTGTTGAAACATCTCTATTGGTATTCCATCAATTCCCGGAGCCTTGTGTTTCACTAATTCCTTCAAGGCTTCCACTTTGTCTTTAGTACCATTGGTTCCTGATCATAGGCAACCCCTCGAAATGGTCGGTCATCTACCAATTATCTTTGGAGTAAGACTATGTATTTCTTCTATCTTCTTTCGATGTTTCCTGGGTCCTTTAGTATTTGCCAATTGAAGATTGAATTTTTTCTTAAAATTTTTAACCTTGAGAACAACAGTGTGTTCTTCCCTTTTGATTTTGTATCTCTAGCTCTTTGCAAATGGCACAATATTTGATTTTCTCGAGCTATTCTTTGAAATATTCTATTTAGAGCTATTCTTTGAAATATTCTATTTAGCATTTTAACTTCATCATGTCTTCCTTTCACTTTAGCTGCTTCTCATTCGAGGGTAAATTTGAGAGTCTCTTTTGACATGTAATTTGGTCTTTTTTTCCCTGTCTTTTTAATAACCTTTTGCTTTCCTCATGAATTTTGTCTTTGATGTCATGCCACAACTTGTCTGGTCTTCAATCACTAGTGTTTAATACTTTAAAACTTGTTCTTGATGTGGTCTCTGAACTCAGGTGAAATACTCAAGGTCATACCTTGGCTCTTGTACACTCATTCTAATTTTCTTCAGTTTCAGTTTAAACCTGCATACAAACAGTTGATGGTCTGATCTACAATCACCACCTGGTTTTGTTCTGACTTTTGATATTGAGCTTTTCTATTGTCTCTTTCCACAAATATAGTCATTTGATTCCTGTACGTTCCATCTGGTGAATTCCATGTGTATAGTCGCTGTTTATACGGGATGCGGTTTAGCTCAGTTGTTAGAGTGCTGCTCTGCATTCTCTGAGGACTTGGGTTCAATCACCAGCACTGCAAAAACAGGAGAAGGATGTGGCAGTCCACTCCCAAAGCAATCCTGAAAACAACCAGCCACTGAAAACCCTATGAAGGTTATTATGAGTCAGACCCAACTCGAGGGCACCTAACATCAAGTTGCTGTTTATGTTGTTGTAAAACTGTATTTGCACTGAAAAGGTCATTGGTCTGACAAAATTCTATCCTGTGATCTCTAGCATTGTTTCTATCACAAGGCCGTATTTTCCAACTACTGAGCCTTCTTTGTTTCCAACTTTTCCATTCCATTCACCAGTAATTACCAGTATATCCTGATTTGATCTATTTTAGATTGCAGAAGCTGGTAAAAATCTTCTCTGCTCATTTACACCTTTAGTGGTGGGTGCATAAATTTGAATAATAGTTATATTCACTGGACTTCCTTGTAGGAATAGGGTTAGTAGTCTAAAAATGTATCATGAGTATTCTAAGATTGAGGATATAAGCAAAAATATTTTTCTTAATGAAAACCAGGTATTTCAGAGGTAGAGAAGGAATTACAAATAAAAAAAGAATACTAAAATGAACTCTTTGATGTAGGATTGAAATAGGAGGCACCAGAATCACAAATACAGATTTCCCACATGTAGAGATGGAAATACAAATAAATATAGATATCTGTGCAAATACACTCATATTTTCTTGTTTGGTCCACAGAGGGGGCCTAGAAGCAAATATATCCAAGGAGTGCGTGAATAAAGCAAGCATTTAGATTAGTCTCTAAAACCATTCTCTTAAAGGAGCAAAGGCTTTTGGAAAAAATGGCTGGCTCTAGACACAGGGCAAGGAAAATATAATATGCACCTTTTATCTAAGCCTTTCTCATTCCTGAGTTCATTAATATGTCAATGTTTGGGGGAGAAAAGTTGTAAGAAACAAATGAGTATCCAAGGCCACAGCTAAAACATTAGGAACTTTAATCTTTGTAAAGTGTGACTAATAAGGAGTGGTACATCATCTTCCTAGAGAAGTAAACCAGGTATTAGTTACAAAAGTGTGTCAAAAAGTTTTATGTGTTTGTTATAGCCTTATTGGGCTGGGATTTAGCTCAGCTGGCAGAGTGCTGCTCTGCAGTCTCTGAGGTCCCGGGTTTGATTCTCAGCACGGCAAAAATGGGAGAAGGATGTGGCAATCCCGAGACAATCGGAAAAAAATCAGCCATTGAAAACCCTATGAGGGTTGCTTTGAGTCAGGTACGACTTGATGGCACCTAACAACAACAATAGCCTATTTCCCTTCTAATTTCTGATAGGTGTGCTTACTGTATTTTAACAAAATTTCTATTTTTAAAAATGAAACTGTTCTTTTTAAATAATAAAAGTGTTAGAGGTTCCTTATAAAACATTCAAACATTTTAGAAAAGCATAAGGAAATTAAAAAGCACTTCAAATCTTGCTACCCAGAGATGGTTACTGTTAAATCTTTTGGTAGAATCATTCTGGAACTTCTCTCAGGTATATCTTTATATATAGATGCAGCCATTCTACAGAAACATAGAATTAATAAATGGAATTATAATACTTTTTGCTATTCTATAATCCAAAAGGTATTTATTTCTAAACCTTTTAGTTCATAAATAATTCCATAATGTATATCCTTGAACATATATGTTTATAGATAACTTACTCTACCTTTAGAGACACAAGTTTTTTGAAAATTAAAGTTTTTTTTTATTTACAGAAGTGTTAAAAAATGGTAAAATGTAGAAAGTAAAAATCTCTCGTAATCTCAAACCCTTTGGTATATTTTCCCTTGCCAAGATCTGTTCCTCCCACAATCTTTCCTCAATAAATGGCAGGGCCATCCTTCCAGCTGCTCTAGAGAAAAGCCCTGAGGTCACCTTTGGGTGTTCACTTCCCCTAAAAACCTTTGCCCAATCCATTACTAGATTCTGTTAGTCCTTAAAAAAATAATTTGGGATTCAGTTAATTTTCATCAATCTTAGTCACAGTATCCTGGACCAGCTGCCAACATTTCTTGCCTAGCTCTAGAACATTCAAATGATGAATATTTCACTTACATGGTTTCAAATTTCACAATGCAATAATTTGTTCAAGAACAAATTCTTGTCAAGTTTGCCTGTAGTACCAAAGAAGAATATTCAGAATTATCTGAAAAGCTATGAAAATACTCTTCCCTTTGAAAATTACATAGTTTGGTGAGGCTGGATTCTCTTCATACATTCTCACTAAAACAATATGTTGTAATAGATAATTTGTGTTGATTGTAAAAGGAGACAAATGAATTTAGCTGACTTTTATTAAACTGGATATTAAAACTATTTGCAAAATTTAAAACAATGTCATGGTTTTAAAAAATTTTTTGGAAAGTGTTATTTTTCACGAAAAAAATCATATTATTTATGTTTACATATAAGAAGTCTTACTCTTATCTTTAAGTGAAGTAATAAATACCTAAAAGTTTCTCCCATTTAATTAATATGGAAAATGTTGATAAGTATAACATAACCGTAGTGAATCAAAGCTCAAATGGCTTCCTTTTCATTCAAACTCCAAAATCCTTACTATGGTTCACAAATTCCCTACATGATTTGACTCCATTTTTCTCTACAACCTCTATTCCTACCTCTTCTTGACCTCATTTCTAATCATCTCTTTCCATCATTTTTATAAGTTTTTTTTCCCTTGAATATACTAGGAAACATCCCACATTGGAGCCTTGGCATTTGCTTTTCTCAGTGTTTGGAATGCTTCTCTCCAGAAGACCTGATGGCTCTCTCTGGTCCTTTAATTCTGTCTTAAATGTCATCTTATCAGTGAACTAACCACGAATACAATATAAAAGCAATGTAAAACAGCATCCTGATCTTTCTCTGTATTTCCTTCTCTGTGCTTTATTACTTTTTAAAAATAGCAGTTATTACCTCTTGGTTTATACACATATATTGTTGTTTGTTTGTTTGCTTTTTGAGATAGGCTATGCAGCCTAGGTTAGCCTTGAACTTGCTATGTAGTCCAGGCTAGCCTTGAACTCACAATCTTCCTGCCTTAGTCTCCTCAGTGCTGGAATTACTGTCACACACTTGATTTATATTTTTAATTGTCAGTCCTTCTTATCTTGAGTCAAAGTCCATAACAGCAGGGACTCTTCTGTCTTGTTCATTACTATGTGCTCACCGCATAGAAAAGAGCATATACTTTGCCTTCAATACATTTTGGTTGAATTGGTGACTGAAACTGGTGTCTTAATGTATTTCTATTTGCTTTTCCTTGGAAAATTGTGATTTAATTTACTAAGTGTTTCTCAGTAATAACAAAATTTTACATTCAAGTACATTTTATCCTACAGCAGGGAAAAACAAAAAGGGCAGAAATGATGAAAGAAAATATAGGTATCAGAAATGACTTTCATACCTGACATACTCTGAGAGCTTGGTCCAAGACTGTTTTGGTATCAGTGTCATAATCCGGGCAGGGCAGCATGGCTCGGCTGAGATGTGCCTGTAGCAGGAGATGTGCTTTGGTATGAGGGCTGTCAAATGAATGAGGATTTAATTCAATGGGAAGACATTTTGCCAATTCACTGTTCATATGATCTTCATTGTGTCTGACTGGCAAATCTGTGTATTCTTCTGCATCCTGAAAAATAAAACAATCTGTGTATATATACATATGTCTACTGGATGAAAAATATACCAAATTAATGCACTTTTTACCTTTTCCTACTAACTTTTAAAAACACAGTTTAGAAAAACCATAAATAGAATTCTGCTTTGATATTATCATTAATTTATAAGCCAAAGGTAGTAAAACACAAAATATGTGAAATTCATGGATGCTTTTTTTTTTTTTTTTTTGTCTTTTCTTTTTGGTGCTGGGGATCCAACCCAGGGCCTTGCACTTGCTAGGCAAGTACCCCACCACTGAGCTATATCTCAAGCCCTATGAAACTCTTTTGTAGTTACACAGTGGGCAACAGCAGTGAATCAGAAACTGAGAGCATACAGGGAAGGTAAACAAATTCCATGAGGTGCAATAAATGTTATGATATGTTAAGTACAGAATGCTGAAGGGAATTCAGTCTGGGGAATCCACCTATTTTAGAGGGTCAGGAAAAACTTTTTGGAAAAAGTCATGTATAAGTTAAAGATCTGGAATGAGTGGAAGAAATAGGGCAGGGTTGGAGGAAGGGAAAAAGGACAGGACTGCTGAGGTGAGAAAAGGGAGAAAAGATCATTAATGTGTAATTTATTGTAAGCAATTAGATATAATCCTCTTGTTCAGGAGTAAATATTCTATTTAAGTTTTTTATCTTAGAAGTTTCAGTAGGTACTTACTGATTTACATGTTGGAGGCTATGTTCCACTACTGAACTCTGTTAAACTAAGTGGAAGTAGATTGTTCCATTAAAAACAGATATAACTACTTTATTAGCATTTTTTGTGAAAGAAAAGATCTTAATTTTCCAAGGATGTAGTTATTTGGGATGCATGTCATTGCTGTGGATAAGAAAGTCCTGCATCAACTATAACATTAATTGGATGTGTTAATGTGAAAAAATTGTTTGAGGGTATTCAATTGAACAACATGGACAACATTTACCCTCCTGAGGTAATTACCTTACCTCACACAAAAGAAAAGACAACATATGAAACAGCAACCCTCAAAGTACTCAACATAAGGCTGTGAAAGACAGGGATCCTTGACATATAGAGAACAAACTAAGTGAGCCCTACTACTGCCCCAGCTTATTTCTTGGACACTCTTGAGGCTGGTGCAGACAGGCTGAATCCAATGGACCTGGAAGACTTCCTGAATTGAGATTAAGCTGACAGTGGCTAACGTCTGTATAAAAGAGTATTAGAGGAGAGGGTGGCATATGTGTGGTTGTGTGTGCACTCCAGCGAGCTGTAAGGAGTCCTTATGTCTTCAGTATAGTGCTAAATAAGCATGCATGTAAGGAAACTACTCAAAGTTGGAGAATCAAGCAAAACAATTATAGGGAACAGTGTCAGTGCCAGAAATAATGCCTGTTCCTACCACATAGACCAGAAACACTCATTATTCACAGGGCATAGGGTAGAGAAAGTCTTGCTTAATGACTGTGGAATGATTAGCTCTATAATGAGCACTACTCTGGTGCTGCTTAAGAAATTATAAAATCAGGCCTGAAAGGATCAAATGCTTCTAAGTAAAGTAAGTGAATTCTAGAGCAAAACTTAGAAACATTTATAGGAATACAAAACTACATAGCATTCAAGAAGGTGAAATTCATAATGTATGGCATCCAATTAATGATTACCAGCAATGCAAAAAAGCAGGAGAACAGGATATTTAATGAGGACAATAATTAATCAATGGAAACTATCTAGAACTGACAGAGATCTTAGGGATTAACAGACAAGGACATTAAAACAATTATTGTAACTTTATCCCATATGTTTAAAAAGAGACAACTACTCAAATTTCTACAGATAAAAGTTACAATATTTGAAATGAAAAATGTACTGGATTTTATTAATGGAAGAATACATATTGAATAACAAATGGTTAATGAGCTTAAAGACATCAATAGAAATTATTAAAAATGAAACAGATAAAAAAGAATTTGAAAAATGAATGTTGCATCAGTGAGCCATGAGACAACTTCATGTTGCCTACCATATATTAGGGGAGAAAGTGCAGAAAAATATTTGAGGAAATAATGGCTGGAGACCTTCCAATTTTAGGTAAACTATGAATCTGTAGATTCAAGAATCTCAATGAATCCCAAGCAAAGAAAAATGAAGAAAAAAACACTGATTATGATTTAACCTATCTGAGTTGCTCAAAAGTATTGGTCAAGAGAAAATATGAAAAGCAGCCAGGGGAGAAACGACATTATATGTACAGGAACAAATATAAGGATGAAAGCAGATTTCTCATCAGCAAGAGGCAACCGTGGAATGATATCTTTAATTTACTGAAAGAAAAAATCTGTCAGCCTAGAATGCTACTTCTGTTGAAAACAAATCCTTCAAAAGTAAAGCCAGGTAGGGTGGCATATGTCTGTAATCCCAGCTACTTTACTTGAGAGGCTAATTCAGAAGGTCTGCTTGAACACTGGTGTTCAGGGCCAGCCTGGGCAACACAGCAAGACCCTGTTTCTTAAAAACAAAGCAAAACAAAACAACACAACAAAAGAATCATTTTCAGACAAAAAAGATGAAATCAGCAGATTTTTACCACAAAAAATGTTAAAAGGAATTCTTCAGATGGAAGACAAATTATAGCAGAGGAAAATATGAATCTACCCAAAGGAATAAAGAGTGCAGTAAATAGTAATCAAATGAAAAAATATGTAATAATTTTTCTTATTTTTAATATCATTGAATGACAATGGACAGCTTAAACAAAAATAATAAGGAATGCATTGTATAGTTTGTGACACTTACAAAAATAAAATATAGGACACAATAGCACAAGCCCAAGTAGGGAAGACATGGAAGTTCTTTATGATACACAAAGTAGTGTATCATTTTAATCTATTAGTATTATTTTTCCTAATTTTACAGTATAATGACTTTCATTATCGCATTTCCATACAAGTATATCATATACTTTGCTCCTATTCACTCCCTCATTATTGTCCCCTTGTTGTTCCCACTCATTCTGACTATTCCCTTCACCCCTCCAAATACATTCCCTTATACTTTCCAATAGTATGTCAGTATGTCTGTCTGTCTGTCTATCTATCTATCTATCTATCTATCTATCTATCTATCTATCTATCTATCATCTACCTATCTGTCTATAGATACCTTAAATCTAGCTTCCACATATGAGACAGTATGCAGTATTTGTCTGCATCTGCTTATTTTGCTTAAAAGATAAGCTCCATCCATTTCCCTGGTGATAACACAATTTGGTTCGTTACAGCTGAATTCTATTTTGTATATGCACTACCTTTTTAAAATCCATTCATCTACTGTTGGACAACTGGGCTAATTCCATATCTTGGTTATTGTGAATAGTGCTGCAATGAACATGGAAGTGCAGATATCTCTATGATATGACTTAGATTCCTTTGGGCATAAACCTAGCTGTGGTATAGATAGATAAAATGGTAATTCTATTTTTTTTTTTTTTTTTTTAGTTTTCTGAGGAATCTCCATACTGATTTTCATAATAGCCATACTATTTATAGTCCCACCAGCAGTGTGAAAATAGGTTCTTTTTTCCCTACATCCTTGCCAGCATTTGTTGTTTGGTTTCTTGATGATAGCTATTCTGACTAGGGTAAGATGAATCTCAGTGTAATTTTGATTTGCATTTCCCTGATGGCTAAGGATGTTGAATACTTTTTCATATATTTACTGTGCATCTGTACTTTTTCTTTTTGAGAAACATCTGTTCAATTCAGTTGCCCACTTATTGATTGGAGTTTGTTTTGGTATTAGATTTTTTGAGTTCTTTATATTATCTAAATATTAATCCACTGTTAGATGTATAGTTGGCAAAGGTTTTCTTCTATTTTGTGGGTTCTTGGTTTATTCTATTTTTTTTTTTTTTTTGCTGTGTAGAAGCTTTTTAATTTCATGAATTTTAATTTCATGAATTGTCAAATGAGAATTTGACAATTCTTATTACTATTTCCTGGGCTATTGGAGTTAGGAGCATTCCTATATATCAATAACAAACAAGCTGAGAAAGAGATAAAAAGATCCTATCCATAGTAGCCTCAAGGAAAAAAAAAACCTAGGAATACACCTAACCAAGGAGGTAAAAAATTTCTACAGGAAAAATTTCAAAACAATGCTGAGAGAAATTGAAGGAGACACTAGAAGATGTGAAGACCCTTCTTGCTCTTAGATTGGCAGAATTAGTTGTGAAAATGGCTATTTTACTGAAGCAGTCTACATAGCAAATGCAATCCCCACAAAAATTCCAAGGGCATTCTTTACAGAAATAGACAAAACAAAACAAAAATATGGAAACAAAAATGACCTGAACAGCCAAAGCAATCATAATACCTGACATCCAAGTATATCACAAGACCATAGTAACAAAAACAGGTTAGTACTGGCATAAAAACAGACATGAGGACCAATGAAGAATAGAGGACCTAGAAATAAACTCACTCAGCTACAGCCACCTGATTTTTGACTAATGTGGCAAAGACACATGGGAGAAAATGACAGCCACTTCAACAAATGGTGCTGGGAAAACTGGATATCCATAAATAACAGAATGAAACTAGATTCTTATGTCTCATCCTGTACAAAAATCAATTCAAAATGGATAAAAGACCTTAAGGTAAAACAAGAAACCTTGAAACTACTAGAGGAAAATATAGGGAAAAATACCTCAAGATACAGGCATAGGCAAGAACTTTCTTAAAAATATAACGTTATTTGAAGATAGACTGTGATCAGTTAAAAATTTATTCCATAAATCCCAAAACAATCACTAAATAGCACAGTACAAGAGTTACAGATAGTATGTCAACTTAGAAGATAAGAAATCATCCTAGAAAGGCAGCTGTCCCTTAAAAAACCCCCAAAGAACAAAACAGAAACAAGAAACAAATAAGGCACATAAAGTATATTTTCATAATAAAATTCAATAACAGAAAGCTCTCTGGAAATGGCAGGATTATATACTTAAACCTAACCACATAAATAGTCATATTAAATGTAAATTGTCTAAACAATTTTGATTGAAGTGGGAGACTGATATAATAATAAAGCATAACAACTATCTGCTACCTATATGAAAAAACAGTACACACATATACACACAAACACACAGACATATATATAGACAAATGTTAACCTAAGAGGCTAGAAAAAGATATCCCATGCTAACACTAGTCAAAAGAGGAGAGGGGCTACATTAATTTCAGATATAGATTTCAGAGCAAAAAATATTACCAAGGGTAAAAAGATGGTCATTTTTAAAGATAACAGAGTCAATCAATCAGAAGGACAAAGCAATCTGAAACATTTGTGGCCCAGGTGGCATAGTTTCAAACTTCATGATGAAAAACTGGATAGAGAAATTGAAAAAAAAAAAAACAAAAATCACAAGTATAGATAAAGATTTAAATATTCACCTTTCAATTTGGTAAAACAAGCAGATAAAAATCAGCAAAGATATAGAATTGAACATTATCAACTAAGTTGACTTGACTGACATTTCTAGAACAACATTAGAATACTCATTATTTTCAAAAGTACATATATCATTTACTGAGATAGACCATATCCTGGGACATAAAAGTGGTTTCAAGTCATAGTCTAATTAAATTTAAAAAAATGAGAAATCAAAAACAGGTCTCTGAAAAATATCCAGATATTCAGAAACTAAATTACATATATCTAAATATTCTATAAATGAAAGAAGTAAGAGAAATGAGAAATTATTTTGAACTGAATGAATATAAAATATATACTTAAGGGAGATTAATAAAAGTAAATTAGGATGGAAGAAATGTCTCAAATTAATGATTTAAGTTTCTACCTTAAGAAATTAGAGAAAGAATTTAAACCCAAATAATAAGAAAAAAATTCTAAATGAAAGTGAAAGTCATTGAAAAGGGAAACCACAACAGTGCAGAAAATCAATATGAACAAAATATAATTTTAGAGAAGATAAATCAGGAAAAAAGGAGAGAAGACATATACCAAAAACAGGCAGGAGTGGTATAGCTATAAATTTTATAGGTATCAAAATCATAATAAGAAAACAATATGAACTTTATGCCTAACTGTAAAAACAGACAAAATCGAAAAATTCTTTGAAAGATAAAAAAATCAAAGTTCACTGAAGAAGAAACAACCTGAAAATTGTTATATACATTAAATAAATTGAACTTGTAGTTAAAAATCTTCTCATAGAGATATTTCCATGCCCTGATGGAATCCTATTTAGTTCTACCATATACTTAAGGAAGAATTAAAAATAATTCTGTATGAATTTTTGTAGATAATTAAAGGAGAAGCAGTGCTTCCCAACTAATTCTATGGCACCACCATTGAGCTTATGTCCAAATGACATGACATTAAACAATAAGAAAACCTCAGGCTAATACTGCTCACAAACATGCAAAAATTCTAAATACATTTTTAGAAAATACAACAATATTGTATACAAAAACAATAATACACCATGACCAAGTAGAATTTATCCCAGGAATGCAGGATTTATTTAACATTTGAAATCAATAAGTGTAATTAACCTTATTAATCAACTTGCAGAGAAAAAAATGAGCATTTCAGTTGATGCACAAAAAATCTGATAAAGTCTAACCTACATTTCCTAACAAAAACTCTCACCAAACCAAGAAAGGATCTAGTAAATGGCATCTCTGAGAGGTACAGAGCTAACAGGTAACACTAGATAGTGACAGACTGAATGCTTTCTCCTTAAGATCAAAAACAAGGCAGGGAATTATGCTTATAATATTTCTACTCAATATTATAACAAAGATTCTAGCCAGTGAAATTGTTGTTGTTAGGTTTCATCAAATTGGTGCTGAATCATAGCGATCCTATGTACAACACTCCCTGCGTCTGTGCCAGGCACATGATCTTTTCTATGTTTAAGCCCATTGTTATAGCCACTGTGTTAATCCATCTAGTTGAGAGTTTTCCTTTGGACTCCTTGACTGCTGCTTCCATGGGTGTTGATTGTAAAACCAAGTAAAGCAAAATCTCAGACAATCTCAATTTTTTCTCCATTTACCATGAAGTTGCATACTGACTCAGTTGTAAGCATTTTTGTTTTGTTGATGTTGAGGTGCAATCCATACTAAAGGCTGTGATCTTTGATCTTCATCAGTAAATGTTTCAAATCCTCTTCATTTTCAGCAAGTAGAGTTGTGTCACCTGCATCATGCATGTTGTTAATGAGCCTTCCTCCAATCAGGATGCCGTATTCTTCATAAAGTCCAGCTTCTTGGATTATTTGCTCAGCACAGAGATTGAAGAGGTATGGTGAAAGGACACAGTCCTGAAACAAACCTTTCTTGCCTTTACACCAGGCAGTGTTTCCTTGTTCTGTCTGAACAAATACAAATTGTTTGTCCCTTCACCTATTGATAGACATTTAGATTTTCTCCAAGATTTTTTTTTTTTTAATATTTAGGTCCATGATACTTTTTTGAACGAAAGTTTTTAATATGGTATAAGATAGAGATTGAAATTCCTTCAAGCAGGGGGAGGGTAGGCAGGCAGGCATGTGGATACCTACATTGTTTTGGCATTGCTTTTGGAAAATATTATTCCTTCTTAATTGCTTTGCCTTTAAGTCTTTGTCAAAAGTCACCTGTCCAAGCCAAGTGGTGACACATACCTGTAATTTTAGCAACTCCAGAGGCTGAGGCAATAGGATCACAAGTTTGAGGCTAGAGAGAGCCTGCATAGCGTAGTGAGAACTTGTCTCAAAATATAGTAATAAAAATTGGTCTGGGACTGTAGCTCAGTGGTAGAATACTTGCAGAGTGTGTGTGTGCAAAGCTCTGGATTCAACCCCCAAGTACCTCCAAAAACAAAAAGTCAGCTGTCCTCATATGTATGGTTTTACATCTAGACTGCCTATTCTATTGAGTATAACACTTTTTTTTAAATTAGCTTGGCTTTATAATAAGTCCAAAAATCATTTAGTGCTACCTCTTCAATTTTGGTCTCCTTTTTCTGAGTCTTTCTTATTCTAGGTGTTTTGCATTTCCATATCAATTTTAGAGTCAGCTTCTTACTTTCTACCAAAGAATAGAGGCCTTCTATGATTGATTGGAATTATATTAAATCTGCAGATCAACTTGGGGAGAATCAAGGTATATCTTTTCATTTAGTTAGGTTTTCTTCAGTTTTTCATAGGAGTATTTTACAATCTTTAGTATATAGGTTTTTACATCTTTTGTCAGATTTACCTGTAAGTACTTCATATATTTTATGCTGTTATAATTTTTTTCACTTTCTGTTTTCTATATATTAATCTTGTATTCTGCAACCTTGCCAAAGACACTTATAAACTCTAGTAGATTACTTTGTAGTTTTCACCAGATTTTCTACATTGATGACCATGTAACCGAGAAATAAACACCATTTTACTTCTTCCTCTGACACCTTTTATATTTCTTATCTAATGACACTGGCTCCCCTGCGTGTCTTGTCCGTTTGCCATACTGTGAGGGCTTGTGTGTTGCTGTGATGTTGAAAGCTATACCACTAGTATTACAGATACAGCAGGGTCACTATGGTGGACAGGTTTCAGCTGAGTTTCCAGACTCAGGCAGACTAGGGAGTAAGACATGGCTAATCCACTTCTGAAACATTGAAAACCCTATGAATAGCAGAGAAACATTGTTAGATATAGTACCAGAAAATGAGCCACCCACATTGGAAAGCACTCAAAAGATGACTGGGAAAGAATTGACTCCTCAAAGTACAGTCAACCTTAATGACAGGAATGGAGTAAAGCCCCAGGGACCTCCATTTGCTGATGTGACATGATTCAAAATGAGAATGAACAACTGTAAACATCCATTAATAATTGAAACATGGAATGTACATAATATGAAATGTACATAGTATGAATGTAGAAAAAATAGAAAATAGCAACGGAGTGCATAAATATCAACCTTGTAGGCATCAGTGAACTAAATGGACTGGTATGAGCCATTTTGAATCAGATAATCATATGATCTACAATGCTGGGAGTGACAGATTGAAGAGAAATAGGATTGCATTCATCATCAGAAAAGATGACTCAATAACTGCCCTGAAGGACAGTATTGTCAGTGATATCCATATGCCTACAAGGAAGGACAGGTGATATGACTATTATTCAAATTTACAGACCCACTTCTAAGGCCACAAATGAAGCTAGAGATTTCTACCAGCTTCTGCAATCTGAGATAGATCAAACATGCAATTAGGAGGTACTGGTAATTACTGGTGACTGGAATGCAGAAGTTGGAAACCATGAAAAAGGCTCAGTAGTTGGAAAATACAACCTTGGTGATAGAAACAATGCTGGAGATCTCATGATAAAATGTTGTCAGACCAATGACCTTTTTAATGCATATACATTTTTTGACCAACATAAGTGGTGACAATACACACGGAATGGGAGAAGGACCTGGCAATCCACTTCCAAAGGAATCTCAAAACAATCAACCAATGAAAATCCTGAGATTCACTATGAGTCGGACCCAACTCAACAGCACCTAACAACAACAACAACAACAACAACAACAACAACAACAACATACACATGGAATTCAACAGATGGAATATATATGTACCAAATCAGTTACATTTGTGGAAAGAGATGATGGGAAAGCTCAATATTAAATGTCAGAACAAGACCTGGTGCTGATTGTGGATCAAGCCATCAACTACTCATACACAGGTTCAAACTGAAACTGAAGAAAATTAGAACAACTGCATGAGAGCCAAGATATGACCTTGAGTATATCCCACCTGAGTTCAGAGACCACCTCAAGAACAGGCTTAATGCATAAGACACAAATGATAGAAGACAAGATGTATGGTGGCATGACATCAAAAGTGTCATTCATGAAAGCAAAAGGTTATTAAAAAGACAAGAAAAAAAAGACCAAATTACATGTTAAAAGAGACTGAAACTTGCCCTTGAATTTCGAACAGCTAAAGTAAAAGGTGGGCTGGGATTTAGCTCAGTTGGTAGAGTGCCTCTCTGCAGTCTCTGAGGTCCCGAGTTCGATTCCCAGCATCACAAAAACGGGAGAAGGACGTGGCAACCCACTCCCAAGGCAATCCCGAAAAAACAATCAGCCATTGAAAACCGTACAAGGGTCGCTATGAGTTGGCCATGACTCGATGGCACCTAACAACAACAACAACAACAACAAAGTAAAAGGTGCCACTAAGTTAGTGTCTGACTCATAGCCACCCTATGTACAACAGATGAAACACTATTATTGTGCTTCTCTGCTATCCATAGGGTTTTCAATGGCTGATTGTTTTTTGGGAGTGCATTGCTGGGTCCTTCTTCCAATCCTACAGTATCTGGTGTTCCCAGGTGGTCTCTCATCCAAGTACTAACCAGGCCCAACCCTGCTTAGCTGCCGAGATCTGATAGGATCGGACTCCACAGTCGTATGGCTGCAGGTAGAATGAAAGGAGTGGGGGTTAAACTTCAAAAAGGGGAGTAAGATAACTTGCTTTATACTTATGGATTCTTAGACCTATGAAATAGGAGTGAATAATGAGATCTCTTAGAGTTTTCATTATTTGGAATTCAGTAATATGAAATAATTGGAGTATTCTATCATATATATATATATATATATATATGTATATATATATATGCATAAGATGTATTCTACTGTCTGTGCATAATATGCCTAAAAACCATGTATAATATTTTGTGCTTGGTTGATAATCTTGTAAAACTGTATCATTATTATATGCCACATACATACTATAAGAGTACTGAAAAGTGGGACCATGATGATAGTGTCATATCCTTTTGAAAAAAATTCAGACTATTAATAGCAAATATCTCATTTCAAAATTCTAAATGAAACAAATTGACTTAAGTATTTGTTGAATACATACCATCTGCCATTGCAGGTTCCTAGGACAAACTCTCTAGTGGGGCCTACAGACGATATTCAATCAATCACCCAAATAAATGCAAATTTGGTATAGTGACACATGCTATGAAAAAGAGAAACATGGAGATTTGAAAGAGTTTCCCCCAAAAATCTGACCAAGTTAGGCAGGCTGAAAGAGCTTCCTGAAGAAAAAGGTAGTTATACTAAGAAACACAGATGAACACTTCACTACAGTGGGCAGGAAAATGGTGAGTCCAAAAGACTAAGAAAAACAAAAGTATAAAAGTAGCTTTAATTAATTTAATACAGTATATTGGAAAAATCTTTAATCTTATTTTGAGCATTCTATTTAAAATAGATAAATATTTGTTAAGTCTCTTTTCAAATTTTGTTTTATAACAGCCAAAAATATCATGGCTACACTATGGGATTACCCTTTCAGACTCCTTTTCATACAAAGCAGACACTGACACATTGGCAGTTAATGTTTTGCCTCAGTGTCATCTTAATTTTCTTTCTGCATGCCATTTCAGCTTTTTTCCCCCATGCTTTGAATTCATCTGTCAAAAAAAAGGGACCAAATATATATTATTTTTCAATTTCAGGTGAATTTTAGGACTGAAGCATGTCACCTGTTTACTGACCCATCTTAACCTCATGTCTAGGTTCCATCCTAATACTTCTCAGCAAATCTACCTATATTGCCATGTTTGCAAACTGGTTTAAGAAAAACTGAAAAGCAGATAAGGAAGATGATGGCTTAGAAATCTAAAACATACCTGGGCACAGTGGCATATGCCTGTAATCTCAGCGACTCAGGAGGCAGAGGCAGAAGGATTGCAAGTTTGAGGCCAGAGGCAGCCTGCACAACTTGGCAAAATCCTGTCTCAAGATAAAAAAATAGAAGGGGTGGGCGTGCAGCTCAGCAGCAGAGCACTTGCAAAGTATGCACAAGGCCATGGGTTCACAGCCTCTGCCCCCAGTACCACACAAAAAAATATCTAACACATGATCTTTTCCTCCCATAAAATTAAAATACTATTGGGAAAAACAATTCATAGAAATGAGTAAATATTTTAAGTGCAAAACCAAGGGCCATTATTCAGAGAACAGCCCTAAAGATAAAAAGATGTGTTGGAAAGTTTCCCAGGAGAGATAGTGTTTATTGCAGGCTAAGAACAAGTTGGAGAATAGAGATTCCCTGTATTCCAGGCAAAGAAAACAGTGAGCAGATCCATAGAAATAGTTAAGGAAGGTCTAAGATTTAAGCCTTGGGGAGGAAGAAAATCATGGGGCTATTAATAACAGAGAAGTTGGGAACACACAGTGAGCAGGATCTTTCTGACAAGTATGCAAAATATACTTCGAGAACAATGATCTGGACAGTTGGGTGGAGCTGGTAGGAGAATAAGGAATCAGATTTAAATCTGTTTAAAAATCTCTTCATATTCAGATTTCTTTTCATCAGTTCATAAAATAAAACTCCTTCTGATGTTTTACTGAAGAAAATGTATCCAATAGCTCTTTTACTATTGCAAAGTGTGTTGGGTCTTGAGGTTTTCAATATGTAGAAAATAGCATGAAAGTTAAATTATAAGTTCAATTAAAATAAAAAATATGGAAAGCAAGGCTTTGAAAGCACTTGTTTACAGTATTATCTAACTACAATAACCTACTTCCCTCAGCACAATCTTGCTTAAATTTGATTATGTAGACTATTCATCCTCTTCCTTCCAGAGAGAGATCAATTCCAGGAGTCTTATTTTGCATATACTTCTGAAAGTCTGAACAATTCTTTGAGGTATGAATCTAGTATTCAAAGACATACATTTTTTAAAAATATAAATGACTTGTAAATGCAAGTCAACTACTTCATTTGGTGCTAAAGAAACAAGAATCAGCTCCAATTCTAGAGGAAAAACTTGCAGTGCTTATCTTGCTGAGTAGTATATTTAAACAGAGCTGGCTACACACAATTATGCTTATTGTACTTGTGGAATTATTCAGGTAACTTTGATTATGGATGCCTTTTGTTTTATTCCCTGACTTTTGAGTCCCAACAACATGGAAGATATGACTCCACTATTCTCTAAGCCATGCCAATTGTGCCTGAATTTTCTGATTTATTACTTTAATCTCCTTCTTCACCAGGCTTGTAAATTTGCTCACTGCCAGGAGTATCAGTATCAGATGAGTCTACTAACAGCTGAATACATTTTAGGTTGGAAAAATACTCTGAAGCAGAGGTATCTAAGTTTAATAAGAGGCCATCAGACCTTTAATGTAGGCTCCCCAAATATAGTTATTTTATTAAAAAATAACAGCGATGCATAAAGCAATCTGAAGGGATCTTTGATTTCTTTGCAAAATCTATATACACTTTAATAAAAGTTATAAGTATTTTAATAACCACAATGCGCAAGGTCTTAGTGTGTTGGGCATTTTTAAATTAAATATATATTTAGAATACGTTAGTCATGGGAGTACACAATGGTGAAATAAAACCAGACGGAGATGTGTGGTCCAGTGGGAAAGCCAGATCTTAATAAAAATTGACCACAAAGAAACGTAAAATGGCAACCGGGTAAGTACAAGGGAGAGATACATATGATAACAGAGGATGAGAAAAGTAGCTTTGAGGATATTATCATCAAGCTGAAAAATAGTAAAATTATTTATTTTAGAAGATAAGATGGGAGACAGGTTGAGTTGCAAATTTGAATTGTAAAAGGGGAATGATTCATGAGAAAATACTCTTAAAAAGGCTTACTATTACTATTATATGTCAAATGTAAGTTATGTCTACATGTATGTTTCATAAAAAAACATAACCCCAAAGGACCTACATTGATTGTATTATTAAATATGTTTCTGGCTAAGTAACTTTTTTCATTGTCAAATTTAACACAAACACTTCTAAGATCTTTAAAGGAATCAATATTTGATTAGTTTTTGTAGTAAATTTATCCATAAAAAATGGGCTTCACCAAAATTCCTACTTCTGCCTACAGTGTTTAAATTAATGGGAATCCAAAGAATATGGTAATAAGTAATTCATCTCATTAGAGCTATCATTGATCACTAGGACATATGTGGAGGGTGTATGTGAGGTGGTAGAAGGGACAAGGGACCTGAGAAATGACACAACAGATAGATCTTTAGCTCTGCCATTCACAAGCTATGTGACCTTCTGAGAGTAACTGTATCTCCTGAAGTTCCAAATTCCTTGTCTTAAATTGGGGTTTAGTGTGAGGACTCGATGTGACAGTGTTTATAAAACATTTATACATGGGAAGACTTGCTATAAATGTCAGGTGTTATAATAGTAATAATAATCCCCATATCTGATATCATACAGACTGTTAAATGAGGTTTAAGATTCAACTATTTGAGTTTTGTTCTATAGTTTTCAGTTCTAAATCTTTGTTTATGTAAGTATACTTCACCATCTGAAATAAAATCTAATTTATTGATGCTTTAAAATAACAACATTCTTAAAATATTATTAAAGATTTTATTATTATTATTGTTAAACAAAACTTAAACTTAGGCTTTAGTAGTAGTTGTGCATTCATTTTATTCAAGTAATCATAGAATTTTTATGTCATTGTGTCACTGAAAATATTGGTTCTTTAAAAGACAATATTCATAAGAGACAGTCAAATTAAACAAAAAATATTCAGGAATTGTATCCTCTTGAACTATAGATTTGATACAGTGGGCTTTAGCCTCCAATCTGCACTTAGGTTTCTTTTAAATCCATATTAATTAAATGTTCAAAAAAGTGCTTCAGTGGGTTATAAGGATATGTTCCCTTTTCAGTGCACCTCAGTGGAATTAACTGAAAATACAGTGGAAAAACCAGAAACGAAAAAATAATTTATTCTACATACCTGCTCCAACTTTTATGTAGAAAAAGTTATACTACTTTTAGACCCTGTAGGTTTTTCTAACTAAAACTCAAATGCTACGAACCACTAGAATGAAACAAAATATTACTGATTTTAGATCAATGAATAAAAAATATTTCCAGTTTGCTTTTTTGTTGTTGTTTTGATTATGGACTCTAGAAGCAGAGTTAAAGACTGACTGAAGACAACTGTTATTTAATCCTCAATTGCTCAGCCAGACCCTCTTGTGAAAACCATGGTCATTTATTCCTGGAATTCCATTTCACGATTTTTCTAAGGTCTTTAGAGTGTGAAATGCTTGCTTCACCATTTTAGTTAGCTCTTTTGTCCCTTAAGTATTTTATTTTGGACATTTTAGAGTATTCACAAAGGAGTTTTTTTTTTTTTAAACAAGTTTAGATTGGTTAGAAAAGCAGCATTCCCACAATCAGCAAAGAGAACTAGCAAAATAGTCAAAATCCTAAAATAAACAGGTAAACAAAAACTCTTCTTACCCACTTCTTCAGTAGGACGCTCTATTTACCTCCAAATTACTCCTCTAATTTTAAACAACTTGTCTAGTTAATTTCCTGTGTGTGATCACTGACTATAAGTGAGGTTCATTTTCTTATCTACATCATGTACGTAATTAAAGGAAATTGAAAGCGGGTAGTGAAGCTTTTATGCAACTGGGATTGAAGCTGAATGGAGGGCAGTGAGGTCAGTGGAGTCCATTATATTTTTATGTGAGAGGCTGGTTTGTCTGCCCGCTCCTTGTTTATTTAGTGTAGGCTGGACAGACTACTAACTGCAAGTCTGTGTCTCTGATTTGCCCAGCTGTCCTTGAATAAAGACATCTTGCCTTGCAAATGCTAAATGACAGTGATTGACAACCTATGATGAAGCCTGCTTGTAACCCCCTGCTACTGTTTGTAGATTGCAAAAGAAAAAACAGAATAAAGAAACATCTTTCGTAATCACATCAAATGGTCCCTGCTGTTCACTGAATACTTTTCACATTGTTTCCCTTTTCACTACAAATCTCAATCTGTTCTACCAATGCCATACACTCAGCAATTTCACATAAAGTAGAAAACAAAAATAAACAAAGATCACCCCCACCCCTAATCTATGTATACAACTGCAATTTGGTTGTGTATTTACACTGGATTTTAGAGATATACATTCCTACACAATGGTTTATTCACACCATGTTACATAGTTTACCTGCTTGTTCTCCTAAGAACAAAGTGACAAATCTATACTGCTAAATTAGGTGTTTCAGTGATTAGTTGACATACGATTTTAGTTAGGGTTGCAGTAGTTTTACTTGATACGTAAATCTTACATGGACTGTGGCCTTTAAACACACTGACTATATAATTTTACCTTTTAGATTTGTTAAAATAAGAATTTCATTATTAAATACTTATGCTTTTTCTTTATTGAGTGTAAGAACAAATAAATGTTACACACACACACACAATTTTTTTTCTCCTAGGGGCAGTGACTATAAGAGTGCTTTACCTAAGCAAATTACTAAGAGGGGAGGAAAGACACAGTTAGAGCGGGTTCATGCTTGTCTTGTGTAAACATTATGTAAGAGTAAACTAGTACTTTTATGTCACTGCACACACCACTGCCTACACTGAACTCACTAAACTGCAGATAAGAGGGCACTTGTGCAGTGGGGATGGCAGCCAGATCAATGTGAGAGACTAAAGAAGCTTTATGCTATAACTTAATCTCTGTCATGGGAAAAGTAAAACTTATAAAGTTAATGAGTTCTAGACTTCAAGTAGCACTTGATTAATTTGTAACATTCTGAGGCGTTAAAACAAACCAAATTTAGTTTCTCACATTCCAGTGCTGTCTTTTGGCCACTGAAGCTTTAGAAAAAGCATTTCAGTAAATTTCCCTGATAGAAACCCCATTCAATTTCTATGCCTTCTGAAATATTAAATTAATTGGGTATTATGTATTTTATAACAACATTTGAAAAGTAACCTGGTATTTACCAGCAAGGTCCAGATATATTAATGGATAAGAAAATATGCTTATATTAACTTTTGTCTATTACTTCAGATTGCCTTTTATTTGTTAATCTATTCAAAATTGTAGTATAACCTTTTCTCATATATTATCTAACATGTAACTGGTATTGTTTCAACACTTATGATTTGTAATTTTATTAGAATGATCTATTCAAAGGAATAAATCATACAATATCATACTGAACAAAATAAGCTTCTAAAGTAGAAGGTTTATGAACCAAACTTACATGGAGTCTATAGTGATCACAAAATTCAGTATAAGTTATACTGGGAATGAACTTAATATTCCAGTTTAAGGAAAAAAGTAAAAGGGCTCTAATTTAGTAAATATTTATCATAAAATGATAAATCTAAGTATAGTTAATTGAGCAGTAATAAATTACTTTTCCAATATGCACACAATTTATTTCACTATAAAGTATGAAAATAATTATATACAGATGGAAAAATAAAAATTGATAGATATAATTATACATTCTCAGAAGATCTATATGTGTTTCTTTTAGGGCTTATGTGAATAGATGTGTCTGATTTATGTCATCGACTTAAACTTATAGACATATGTTTGGCCTTCAAGCAATTTAGGGCAAGTACAGAATCATTGCCCAAAAATAAATATGAACAAGAAATAATACCTTATTTTTTCCATTGTAAGAAGACCACCTGGTTAACAGCTGGATTTTAAGGGATCTTACAATAGTGGGTACCAGAAGGTCTGTTGTACTTAAAATAATTTCAGTGGTAAGAACTCCATCAGAAACTTCTATTTCCCAGGATTTATAGCTAAGTCCTTAAAAAATTGCTCTTTGATGAAACTTGAAAAAAGTTCCTCAGTTTTTAAGGATATAATAAACATGCCTTATAGTTTAACAATGTTTAGATATTTTCCTTTTAAGAAATAAAAATCTTGAGGCTATCAAATTTAAATCGTAAAAGGGGATATTGACATTAATGACAATATATGGTATTTGTATAAGTTAGAAGTAACATTCTACAATCTATCTTTAAAAGTGAAATAAACTTCCTCTTATCACCTTCTTTCTGCCTTTAAAAATTCACATATTTTAAAGCTCTATGGGGAATAGTGAATGTTGCTTATAAAACAGAAACTCCTAATGCTAGATGAAAGGTGCATCTAAGGCACACTTGTTTCTGATAGGAACCTTATTTCACGTGCTTCTTGTCGTACATCAATGTGTTTATGTACAGTTCTCACATATTTCTTTTGCCCTATTGAATATAAGGCTCTATGGGGGATAGGAAATATTGATGTAAATTATAAACCCTAATGCTAGGTGAAAGGCACATCTAAGGCACAGACATACAAATTCACATATTTAGTGGGGTGTAATGGCACATGTCTGTAATCCTAGTGACTTGGGAGGTAGGAGTCAGGAGTGTCGCAGATTTGAGGCCAAAGCTGCATAGCTTAGAGAGACCATGTCTCAAAACAAAAAATAAAAAAGGGGTTAGGGGTGCAGCAGCTCAGTGGTGGAACCCTTGCAAAGCAAGCAGGGCAAAGCTTTGGGTTCAACCTCTCAGGACTGCAAAAACAAAATAGAAAAAAAATTCACATATTTATTGTTGTTGTTGTTGTTGTTAGGTACTGTGGAGTCGGTATCCGACTCATACCGACCCTCATAGGGTTTTCAATGGCTGACTGTTTCAGGATTGCCTTGTGAGTGGATTGCCAGGCCCTTCTCCCATTTTTGCAGTGCTGGGAATTGAACTAGGGTCCTCAGAGACTGCAGAGACTGCGCTCTACCAACTGAGCTAAATCCCAGCCCCCACATGTTTATTAGAGATGGCTTTATAATTTGCACTTATATAAGCTATGAGAATATTAAACATAAACAATCAACAATAAAGCAAAAACTAAACTCAAAGAGGAAAAGATTAACATATATCAGTAAAGCACTTCTAATCTATTTAATATTTACTAAATATTTTTGTTCTAGAAGTTAAATTTACATACAAAAAGTTAAATAAATTTAAGAGAGAAATATTAAAATAGGCCAATGAAGAAGAAATATCACAAAATAATATAGGAGCTATTGGAAAATAAATGAAACAAACCCTAATGTTACAGACTTACAAAATAATTACAGAGGTTGAATTGAGGAATATTTTTAAAGGGACCTGAGTCAAGGTGGATGCATGAATGTCAGACACATTTTCCAGGTGGGAATCATAGGCAAAAGTATGAAGTTAAGAATATACACAGCATGGTTTATTTGTTCATTTGCTTAATTTATTTATTTTATGGTGCTTGGCAGTTGAACCAGGACCTTTCACACACATTGCAAGCACTCTACCACTGAGCTGCACTCCCAGCCCTCCTTTTAATTTTAATTTTTATCTTGAGACAAAATCTTGCTGAGTTGTGCAGGCTGCCTCAGGCCTGGAACTTGTGATTCTCCAGCCTCTATCTCCTGAGTGATGGGGACTATAGGCATGTACCACGATGCCCAGCTTCAATACACAGCATGTTTAAAGGTGGCAGTAAGAAGATTAATCAAGATAAAGAGGAAGATGTACTTTGTCAGAGTCTAATTGAAGGTATGGATAAAATGTAAGACTGGAGGGCCTTGACAGCCAGGTTAAGGAAATAGTACTTTATCATGCACACAATTTTGACTGGAGAGGCGAGAAATGATGCTATTAAAACAGACTGATTGGCAGGGATGAGTTGGGTGGGTTAAAGACAGAGAAACTAAGGTTGGAAGATCTCTCAGAGAAGTGTTTAGCACAATTGTGTGGGAATGGAGTAATGAGAATCAAAGCAGGAAGTGAAGAGTAAGCATCTATTTTTTTCCAAAGGGAGAAATTTGAGAAAAAAAATTATAATGGAAGGAGTGAAAGAACTTAGTAACTTTTAATATGAGGAGAGGAGGGAAGGAGAAGCCAAAGGTTACTTCAAGGTATTCATCTTGGTTATATAAATGATGGTGGATACAAATGACACACAAAACAATGAAAAAAAAAATCGTCAGTCTTCTGGGTATGATGAAGAACAAGATTTTAAGTTTCTGAGTTTGGTTCACAGAGGGATGATGTGGGAATTAGCACGCAGACATGTGGAACTGTAGTTGACGAGAGAATTCATGACTGATGACTATGCCATGTGGTCTGTCTATTTATAGGCAATATTTAAAGCTATAATAATTGTGGTACGGTCCCAGAAAGTGAGAATATAGAAAAGCAGACAATCGCAAAACAAGATCTAGAGAACTACACGAGGTAAAGAGAGGAAGGGAAGCCAATGAGAAAATATAAGGAAAAGAACTGGGTAAGATACAAGAGTACATTTTTACAGATGAAGAGAGAATCAAGAACTAAGCAGTGCTGTCAAATACTATAAAAAGACCAAAGAGAATGAGCAAGTTGAGATGTCTCTTTTAACTTTGGCATTGAAGGAAACATGATAGTAATTTAAAACCAAATAAAGAGGTTTCTTCTTTCCAGATTAGAAGTTACCTGCACACATTTGTAATGGTATATATATTTTTTTCATTTAAAAATTACTTTCAAGTTTATAAAAAAATAGTATCAGGGGGAAAAAAAAACTACTGAGAAAAGTTCTGTCACAACAGAGGTAAGAGGGAGAGAACCAGTGAAGTGCTAAAGCCAGCGCGAGAGAACCAAGATATCATTTTATGGATAGATCACATTTTATTAACCTATTCTTCAGCTGAATGACATTTGGGTTGTTTCTACTTTGGGGCTATTATGAATAAATCTTCTATGCACATTTGTGTAGAAATTTTTGTTTGAATATGTTTCAACCCCAAATTATTTACCAAAGGGGTTGCAACATTTACATTCTAACCAGTAATTTATGAGGATTCTAATTTCTCCATATTCTCATCAAACTTGTTATGGTCTTTCTGATGGTAACTAAAAAGCCTTTGCCTAACTCAAATCAATGAAGTTTTACACCTATGTTTTCTTCTAACAATACTTCTAAAAGCATTATAGTTTTAGCTCTTATATTTAGCTCTATGATAAGTTCAGAGTTAATATTTGTGTACTGTATGAGAAATAGGTCTAATTTAAATCTTTTGTATTTATATATTGTTATCTTGGTAGTATATGTTGAAAATTAGACTATTCTTTCTCCATTTTAGTGTCTTGGCACTCTTCTCTAAAAGTATCTGATTATAAGTGTTTATTTCTGGACTTTTCATGTAATTCATTGATATAATTGTCCATCCTTGGCTGCTACCACACTGTTTTAACTACTGTAGCTTTTTTGTAAGCTCTCAAATTAAGAAGTGTGAGTCCTCCAAATCTGTTCTTTTTCAAGATTGTTTTTACTTTATTCTAGGTCCATTGCATTTCCATGATATTTACAATCAGGTTCTCAATTTCTGCACAGGCTCTATTTTGACTGAGATTGTAGTAAACAGAAAGATGAATATGGGGAGATGGTTATTTTAACAGTAAGTCTTCTGATTCACGGACATAGGATATCTATTTATTTAGATCTTCTTTATTTCAATGTTTTGCAGTTTTAAATGTACAAGTTTAGTACTTCTTTCGTTAAATTTATTCTTAAGTATTTTAGTTTTTTTGATTATATTGTACATGGAATTGTTTTCTTAATTTTATTTAAGCCTATTCATTACCAGTGTAATGCAATGTAATTTTTTCGTATATTCACCTTGTATCCTGCAGCCTTGGTAAACTTGCTTCCCTCCCATTTTTTTTAGTATTTTGTGGCCTACTTAAAAGAGTTTTCTTTATATAAGTTCATGTCATCTGAAAATGGAAATAGTTTACTTTTTCCTTTCCAGTTTGGATACCTTTAATTTTTTTCTTTCCTAGTTGTGACAGGCAGAGTCTCTAGCACAATATAGAAAAGTAGTAGTGAGAATAAACATCCTGTCTTATTCCTGACTTAGAAGACAAGCAGCTAGTCTTTTACCATTTAACGTGATGTTAGCTGTGGATTTTTCATAGAAACCTCTTGTCAGGTTCAGGAACTTCCCTTCTGCTCCTATTTTATTGAGTGTTTCCATCATAAAAGTGTTGGATTTATCAAACTTTTTTTTTGCATCCATTGAGTAATCATGTGATGGTCCTTTGTTGTATTAATACTGTTAATTACATTAATTGCTTTATAGATATTAAGTCAAGTTTTCTTTCATGGGACAGATTCCACTTGATCATCGTATATCATCTTTTCACTATGCTGCTGGATTCAGCTTGTTAGTATTTTGCTGAGGATTTTTGCATCTGCATTTGTAAGAGACATTGATCTATAGCTTTCTTGTGAAAAATCTTATTTGGTTCTTATGTCAGAGTAATACTGGTCTCATAAAATGAGTTGGGAGCCAGGCGTAGTGGTTCACACCTTTAATCCCAGGGACTCAGGATGTGGAGGAAGAAAAATCCCAAATTTGAGGCCAGAGGCAGCCTATGTGACTTAGGAAAACACTGTCCCCCTGCCTCAAAAAAATACATAGTAAAAAATGGGCAGGGGCTACGGCTCAGTGGTGGAGTGCTTGCAAAAAGTATGTGTGAAGTCCTGGGTTCAACTCCCCAGAACTGGGGGAGAAAAAAGAGTTGGGAAGTGTTCTCTCTCTTGTATTTCTTGTGTTTTTGAAAGGGTTTTTACAGGATTAGTTTTCATTCTTAGAATTTTACATGTTTATTCAGATATTTTAATTAATCTTGAGTTATTATTTGTAGTTCCTCTCTTTTTAGAAATCTGTCCATTTCAACTAAGTTACACAATTTACATACAATCGTTTGTATTGGGGAGGCATACAATTGTTTACAGCAGGAGTGTCTAACCTTCTGACTTCTTTGGGCCACATTAAAAAAAGGGAAAATGTCTTGGGCCACATATAAATTATATAATATAGTGAGTATATACACATAATAAAGAGGGGTCATCAAGAAAATAAATGCCAAAAGAACATAAGACGTTGTAAGATTTTGTGCAGCCACATCATTAGCTATCCTGGGCTTTATGTGGCCTGTAGGCCATGGGTTGGCATGCCTGATTGATAATACTCCCTTATAATCCTTTTAACTTCCATAAGATTGGTAGTGATGTCCATTTTTTCATAACAGATTTTAACAAGCTGAATATTTTCTGTTTCTTTTCCCTTGATTTATGTTAGCTAAAGCTTGTCAATTTTGTTGCTCTTTTCAAAAAGTCAACTTTTGGCTTCTGCTACAGAATGAATGTCTATTTCCTCCCAAATGCATAACATGATACTATTTGTAGGTAGGGCTTTTGGGAAATGATTAGGATATGAGAGTGCTCATGAATGTGATTAATGCCCTTATAGACAAGATCACAGAGAGATCTCTTGCCCCTTCCCCTATGTAAGGACACAGAGAGAAGATAAGCATCTATAGCTTCCTGATGTTGTTGTTGTTTACGTGCCTTCAAGTTGGTATCCAACTTATGGCGACCCTATATACAACAGGGGAAACACTACTGTCAGTGCTTCTCTGCTGTTCACCAGGTTTTCAATGGCGGATTGATTTTTGGGAGTGGGTTGCTAGGTCCTTCTCCCAATATCTTCCTGATAGGAGCATCTTTTCGTTATTATAAGATATTCTGTCTCTTAAAAATTGGTTTTTGGTTTAGTTTTATAGTTACTTTATCGTAACATAGCCACTGACATTAGTATAGTCAAGTGCTTGTCAGTTTGCCTTTCCTAACATGGAACTCCACTCTATAAGTGAGCTAGGGTGGGGTGATTGGCTCCACTATTCTTGGTTTGCCAGATCTGCATTACAAGTTCAACTCTATGAAAGAGAGTGAAAGGGAGAAAGGAGTCTGGTTTTACACTGCTTGAATTAGACATTTTGGAAGACTTTGGGAGAAAGAGGTGATAAGAGAAGCTGGTTATCTGTCCACTTTCAAATATACATTATTGTCTCTCTAAGAAAAACAGGAGAAAATATTCAATAATTCTTCTCTCCTTTTCAAAAAAAAAAAGCTTGTGTATGTGGTGGGTGGGCATCTTTGGGAAGCATGGTCTATACTTTGGTTTACTGTAGACATGAAAGAAGAAAAATATGTAATGATTTAATGAGTATTCAAAAGTAAAGGATTTTACCAACAAAATATTAAGGGAGGTTACTGGGAAAACATATCCTGAAGCATATTTTTTGGAAAAAAAGTCTTTTTATATTATTGTATACTTTTCAAAAGCCCAAAGAAAACAGTATTACACCCTGATACATGTAATTGTTAGAAAATTTTTGTCTTAAAAAAAAAAAGAAAAAAAGAAAAAAGAAAGGAAAAAAAAGCACCCACCGCAAACAAAATTTATTTGATTCAGCTTTTGTTCTAAGAGTTGTTGTTGTTAGGTGCCATTGAGTTGGTATCCAACTCATAGCAACCCTACGTACAACAGATGAATCACTATTGTCAGTGCTACTCTGGTATTCATAGAGTTTTCAATGGCTGATTGTTTTTTGGGAGTGGGTTGCTGGGTCCTTCTTCCAAGCCTACAGCACTTAGTATTCCCAGGCCAGATCCTGCTTGGCTTCTGAGATCTGATGGGATCAGACTCCACAGTGGTATGGCTGCAGGCTGTTCTAAGAGTTAGCAAATAGTTAATATGGCAGTTTAAATTTTGCTGTTTCAAGTAGTAGCACATACCTGTAATCCCACCATTTCGGAAGCCAACGTAGGAGGACTGCCATGAGTTTAAGGCCAGCCTGAGCTACAAGGTTAGACTGTGTCTCAAAAACAAAACAAAACAAAACAAAAAAAAGAAGAAAGTCTAAATTTCATTGAATATAAAAATAAGTGACCTGGCTGCTGTAGCAGTATCTGTAATCCCAGTAACTTGGGTGGGTGAGGTAGGAGGATCTTGAATTCGAGGTCAAAGGCAGCCTGTGGAACTTAGTGAGACTTTGTAGCCCCCCACCTCCACAAAATTGGAGGTCTGGACTATAGCTCAGTGTTAGAGTACATGCCCAGCATGTGTGAGACCCTGGGTTCAACTCCCTCATACCCACCCCCACTCACACACAAAAGTGAACTTTCCCCTATAACCTTTATCTCATTTGTTAAGCTAAAACATAATATACATTAATACACAAAATCTATCATTTGTTTCTTTGAACATATTATAAACTATAAGAGTTTAAGTAGATTCAATTTAATTGACTTTTTCCAGGGGCTGGTGTCCTCAGTCCTCCAAACTACCTCTCTTTGACTTTTTCAGTCTTATTTAGTGGAATGAAGTAATAAAAATTCTCATTAATTTGGTTGAGAATGTGATATAAATTCTATGTCTTAATAAAAATACATCTGTTAAAAAACTCCCAACTCACAAACAACTAAGTAATTCTATATTGTTATTGTTAGGTGCCATTGAGTTGTGTCTGACTTATAGTGACCCTCATAGGGTTTTCAATGGCTGACTGTTTTGGGATTGCCTCAGGAGTGGATTGCCACATCCTTCTCCCATTTTTGTGGTGCTAGGAATTGAACTTGGGACCTTGGAGACTACAGAGCAGCACTCTACCAACTGAGCTAAATCCCAGCCCATGCAATTCTATATATCCATATTAATTTTACATATCTGTATCTGTTAAGTTAAATATCCATATCAATGACCTGAAAGTCTTAATATGGTTTTCCAAGAGAGAGAATATGTCATCATTGGTAAAAATTTGAATTTCAAGTTATAATGGGAATATATAAATATGCATATTTGAATATATGGGAAATACATTAAAATATATCTCATAATTGTATTAGAATAGTATTTTCTTTATTAGAACACATATAAGCTTTGTTGTTGTTGTTAGGTACTGTCAAGTAGATGTCCTACTCATAGCAACCTTATGTACAAGAGGCAAAATAGTATTGTTTGTGCTTCTCTATTATTCATAGGGTTTTCAATGGCTGATTGTTTTTTTGTAGTGGGTTGCTGGGTCCTTCTCCTAAGCCTACAGCATGTGGTGTTCCCAGGCAGTCTCCCATCCAAGTGCCAACCAGGCCCGACCCTGCTTAGCTTCTGAGATCTGATGGGAGATCAGATGACACAGTGGTACAGCTGCAGGCATATAAGCTTTAGTTTTTAGAAATGCTTGCTTCTCAGGGTAGTTTGCCAACATTGATGAATTCAAAACCATAAGAAAACATGTAACAATACAGTGAAACTGGTGAAACTGTTGTTTTAAAGATGGTACCTAACAACAAGTTTTACAAATTCTTTTCTTAGTTATCTAATCAACAATCTCTGACTTCCAAAGTGCAGAAGATGAGAGACATAGAGCAACAGAAAGTCAGTCATGTTGACTAGCTGGCTTTTACTGGTACTAGAGAAATGGCTCAGGAGACTTTCTTATGTGTAACCTTGTAATTGTGAGTTGGTCAACTACAGTGATGAAGACCTAAAATAAATTATTTCCCCCAATACATTAGATTTTACTGCTTTTTATTCAATGACTAGAAGGTTTCTTTTCTTAAATCTATTTAAATATGCTAAAGAAACTTCTGGTGTCTTCGAAATGGAAAAATCTAAGTTCTCAGAAGAAACAAACAGAAATGGTAGCTTGCACATGTGAGTGTACATGTGAATTACCACATTGAGAAGCAAAGCTTTGGTAATGAAGAAAAATGTAGATATTCCTAACATTTCTGAAAAATTCTGATATTCTAATCTCTATTTTGACTTGGGAATATGCTGCTTAAAATTAAGGACTTATTCCATAAATGATTTCTGTTTTCTCTTGAAACAATATTCCTTATGAAGCTAGGTCAAGTGCCATTACACATGTGCCATCACATCATTTGTCAGCTGTATCTAAAAAAGGCAAGTGTGAAGCAGTTTTAGTAGATAGGTGTAAAATGAAGAAATGAGATTTTTGGGGGGTTTGTTGTTTATTTTGTTGAGGTAGAATGCTTCAAGATTCCACAGATTCTTTCTGAGTGAGAAAGACAGCTGACAAGAGCTTGCTTATTTATTTGATACAGATTGGGAAAAAATGACTTAAAATTATTGATAATCATTATCACCTATAAAATGATTTAACAAAGTGCTCTAGGCTTCTTCCCAACTCCCCAGCTATTTCTTTAGCCCCTGTGAAATCTGCTTGTATTCATTATATATTATGATCCCTGGTAATTTCCTCTGGACTAGAAAACCCTTCCTGACATTCATGAATGTAGCATATTTGCAGGAGCTTATTCTATGAAATGTTAATCTTTGAATTCTACTTAGTGCCTTAAAAATATGGGTCTCCTCTCAAAAATGCTCATAGTGAAATAAGATTAGGATTTAGAATCAACAAAAATCCAAAGCTTAACCAAAAGAAAGTTTTACTTCATTATGTAAAGTGTGACTAGTGCTATAGGAGAGACTGATTTTAAATAAACATACAAGAACCTATGCATGTCATGTTATTTAAAATAAGCACTCCAATAGGGATTTCAATACTCAAAACACTGTGAAACTCCTTTCATGGTACTGTAGTCAGAATGATTTAAAGAACTACACATTCCCTTGTAGTTACAACCAATTTCACAAAATTACATGGCCTTCCTTAACAACCTTACTCTCTTGATGTGGCCTCAAATAACTTCCCATTATTTTATTGAAAACAAAAACAAAATTCAAAAAACAACAAAAAAACAAATCAAGCAAACAAAAACGTACCCCATGTACGGATGACATTTTGTTTCAAAAATATTTAAAAGAATGTGTCATAGAACTTGGAAAACAATACTTTTTGTAATGGCAGAATCTACGATACCTTTTCAAGATAAATAATCTTAAGGAGACAATAGTCATCAGATGCCAAAATTCTGTTATGTTTATTTAAAAAGTCACCTAAATTTATCTTGAAACTTATAGTTATTGCTCAAAAAGATGAACATATTGATAGCTCACATAGTAAAATAAGGAAAACAGGTGCCATATGGAAACTATCAATTGGAAAAATAAAAATGAAAACACTGAAAAACAGGCTGGACATTTAAAAACAAAATAAATAAACACCCAAAACACCCCAAGTGAACTGCCAATCAGATAGTTAAGGATTCCCTTTTTGGTAATGTACCTAAATGGGTACTTTGGGCATTCATCTTAGAGTCTGTTAGGCAAGACGTTTTAGCTATAGTTCATGTTTGTAAAAATTAAAGGTTTTAAGTTATTAACTCATAAAAATCAATTACTTTCTAATGTTTCAAGTTACCAATATTTTGGCTCCTGGGTAAACTTTTAATAAGTTTCATTTAAAGACAGCAAAGAAAAATAGAGATTTTCAATGCCAGATGTCTGAGAAGATCCCATTTGGATTTGAGCTATTTAAATTTGCAATCATGTATTTATACATCTAACAGAGCTTCTGTTTCCCCCAGAATCAGAAAATTAACTAGCTTTGTAGCATCTTCCTTGATCTGCCACCCGTGCCCTGAGGATTAGAGACTCCACCTGAGCTTGTTTTACAAGCATAACAGAAAAAATTAATCTCTGCTGGCAGCACTCCCACTGGGATACTGATGAATAATGATATCCTTCTTTTGCTGCCCTCTCAGTCCACTAGAAAAGCCACTCTAACCTGGCAATGTAGAAACTGCTGAAACCATTCCAGCTGTGGATTAGCAGGCAGTCAAGCATCCATCTGCTCTGTGTGAATCAAGAGAAAGCAAACATGCATTCTTATGGCTAAAGTCATATTTAAACCCCATAACATCTTAGAAGTGTGTGCGTGCGTGTGCATGTGTGTGCGCGTGTGTGCTTTATATATACATATATAAAGTAGGTAAGCATATACTGTAAATTAATTCATTTCCTAAATTTAGCTTCTTTTTCCTTGGTGTCTTAAACATTGTAAAACAAAGTACATGTGTAGGAATTATAAAGTGCAGCTCTTAAGTTTTATATTCATTTGGAGTTGATTAACTAGAAATCACACTTCAAGAGTACAGTATGAGAATACATCAGGCATTTATACATTCCAGATTCTATAAAGCAACCATCCATTTGTTCTATAAAGTAGGACTGCCTAATCAGTGGCTTCATTTTACTGACATATTGATACAGTGGATGTTGGTGGATTTTGCATTCTTCAAAGAGGAAAGAACCTCTAGTCTACAAATAACAAAAATGCATTAATCAGGAATCTGTCACCTCAATATTAATTAATTAATAATGCATGCATGTGCTGGGGATTGAACCCACTGGCATATGCTGAACACATGTTCTATCACTGAGGTATGCCCTCAGCTCTATCAGCTCTGTATTAATGAACTATCTAGCATTTTAATATTTGTATAATGTAATGATTATTGTTATTGTTAGGTGCTGTTTAGTCCTGTCCGACTCATAGGATTGTGTTGGGAGTGGATTACCACGTCCTTTTCCCATTTTTACGGTGCTAGACAATAGTGTTTCACCTGTTGTATACAGGGTCACTATGAGTCGGATACCAACTCGATGGCACCTAACAACAACAACATACCATTTTGTGGTATGAAGAATACCACAAATTGTAGATATATTTTTATTTATTAAACAATGTCATCAAATTTGGAAGATAAATGCCAAACAGGTGTTACCTTCTTTTGACAGGTGAATAAACTCTCTTGCAAACCCAGTGACTGACCTAACACTATTGTTTTGCAGGACTCCAAGTCCTGCAAAATGGAACCCGGGACCTCAGAGACTACAGAGCGGTGCTCTACCAAGTGAGCTAAATCACAGCCCCAAATGTAATGACAGCTAATGTTTATGATAGCCTTAAGATCCACAAAGAATTTTATGGGTGTTCAGAATCACCAAATATGTACATATATTATATATATATGTATGCACGTATGTATGTATATATATGTATATGTATGTATATATATCTATATACACACACACACACATACACATATTTCAGCACCATTCTAAGTGCATTCCATTGTGACAAAATCCCTTGAATTATGACAGCCACATGACATACGTACAGAAATATCATTAATAGAAACATTTTAAGTAATCATATCATATTCCAGTCAACACTTTAAAAACAAACTACCCTATTCTAAATTCTAGTCCAGTATCACCCACTTCAGTTTGGTGTGGATCTTGAGTGACTATTTATTCATCCTTTGTTTTTCTCTGATTTTAGTTACATTCACTAGTTATTTTGATGTCTTACTGATTTCTCCTCCTCACTCCTCTTCTTCTGCCCACCATCACTGCTTAAGAAAGTTAAAGTAATTCAAGATCATAATACTTTCTGTACTTGGAGTCCTGCAAAACAATAGCGGTAGGTCAATCACTGGGTTTGCAAGAGAGTTTATTCACCTGTCAAAAGAAGGTAACACCTGTTTGGCATTTATCTTCCAAATTTGATGACATTGTTTAATAAATAAAAATATATCTACAATTTGTGGTATTCTTCATACCACAAAATGGTATGTTGTTGTTGTTAGGTGCCATCAAGTTGGTATCCGACTCATAGTGACCCTGTATACAACAGGTGAAACACTATTGTCAGTGCTTCTCTGCTGTTCATAGGGTTTTCAATGGCAGATTGATTTTTTGGTGGGGGTTGCCAGGTCCTTCTCCCAAGCCTACAGCTTCTGGTGTTCCCTGGTGGTCTCCCATCCAAGTACTAACCAGGCCTGACCCTGCTTAGCTTCCGAGATCTGACGGGATTGGATGCCACAGGGCTACGGCTGCAGGCCAAAATGGTATGGAGAACTTAAATCTGATAAGTAAGAAGCAGGACAGGAAAATAATAGTGTGTTACCAATGTAGGCACTTTAAAACTGAGATTATACTGCTCCTGTTTGTTGTTGTTAGGTGCTGTTGGGTGCGACTCATAGCTACCCCACGTACACTCCCCAATTTTGTGCCAGGCACACAATCTTTTTTATGGTTAAGCCCATTATTGCAGGCACTGTGTCAATCAATCTAGTTGAGGGTCTTCCTTTTTTCACTGACCTGCCACTCTCTCAAACATGATGTCTTTCTTTAGGGATTGGTCCCTCCTGACTACAGGTCCAAAATATGTTAAACACAGTTTAGTCATCCTGCTTGCAAGAAGCACTCTGGTTGCACTTCTTCTAGGACTGATCTGTTGCTTCTTTTGGCAGTCCATGGTATATTCAATATTCATCTCCAACTCCACAATTCAAAAGCATTAATTCTTCTCCTGTCTCCCTTATTCAATGTCCAGCTTTCACAAGCATATAATGCGACTGAAAATACCATGGTATGAGTCAAGCATACCTTCATCTTCAATGTCATATCTTTACTTTCCAACACTTTAAAGAAGCTTTGTCCAGTGCAATGCATCTTTTGATTTCTTGATGGCTGCTTCCATGGGTGTTGATTATAGAACCAAGTAAAGCAAAATCTTGGACAACTTCAATATTTTCTCATTCATCATGAAGTTGCTTACTGACTCAGTTGTAAGGAATTTTGTTTTGTTGATGTTGAGTGAAATTCATACTGAAGGCTGTGTTCTTTGATCTTCATCTGTAAATGTTTCAAATCCTCTTCACTTTTCAGCAAGCAGAGCTGTGTCATCTGCATAACACAGGTTGTTAATGAGTCTTTCTCCAGTCAGGATGCTGCATTCTTCTTCATAAAGTCCAGCTTCTTGGATTATTTGCTCAGCATAGAGATTGAAGAGGTATGGTGACTTTAAGCCAGCAGTGCTTCCTGCCTCCTGGTGCATGTACAGATTCCTCATGAGTACAATTAAGTGCTCTGGTATTGCCATTCTTTGCAATGTTATCCATAATTTATTGTGATCCACATAGTCAAATGCCTTTGCATATTTAATAAAACATAGATAGACATCTTTCTGATATTCTCTGCTTTTGGTTAATATCTGACATCAGCAATGATATCTCTGGTTCTATGCCCTCTTCTGAATCCAGCTTGATTTTCTGAGTGATCCTTAGCAAAATTTTGCTTACGTGCGATACTCTTCTGAGTTATGTATAAAATAATGAACATATTTTAAGAAAGTGTAAGCCATTATCAATCTGAGGAGAATGACATTTGGAAGTCTCTCTTATTATATTTTTTTAAGGCAAAGAAAGTTATAATTTCCTGAAAAAAGTTCAAGTTTCTGAGACACGGTTATACTCTATGGATTGCCAACAAGAAAACATTTATAAAATAAGTAGAGTCTCTTTGCAGGAGAATGTAAAAACAGATTCACAGATGGTGTGAATAACACTACCACTATAAAAACTATTTCTCTGTATTTTATTAGGTTAAGTATGAAAGTGAGGTACAATCACTTCTTTGGGTTTAGAAATCAAAAGACATGAGGAAATTCCTCTGGGCAAGTGTCATATACATTTAATGACTCAGTATAAAAATAGTCACTTTAGTCCTTCTTATAGTGAGAAGACTACAGTTTGCATGGCTCTTTCAAAAGTTCATATGTTGGAACCTTAATCCTCAGATTGATATATGTTAATGGTATTTGGAGATGTGACCTTTGGGAGATAATTAGAATTAGATGAGGTTCTCAGAGTGAGGCCCTACTCATGGCATTACTGACATAGTAAGAGAAAGAGAAACCTCATCAGGAACACTTGTTCGGTCTCACCTTGCAACACCCTCTGCCGTGTTATGATGCAGCAAGAAAGCCTTCACCAGATGCTGGTTCAGTATACTTAGATTTTCAGGCTCAAATCTCATGGGACAAATCTCCTCCTCCTCCTCCTCCTTCTTTTTTTTTTTTTTGGTGGTACTGGGGGGCTGATTTTTAAGCACTCAACCACTAAGTTGCACCTCCAGCCCCTTTTTTTATTTTAATTTTTCACCTTGAGACAGGGTCTCCCTAAATTAACCAGGCTGCTTCTGCCTTGAACCTGTGATCTTCCTTCTTCCACCTCTTGGGTCACTGGGAATACAGACATTTGCCACTGTGCTGGGTTCTCCCTTCTACTTTTTTATAAATTACCTGTTATAATTTATTTTGTTTTAACAACAGGAAATGTACTAAGACAACCAGATTATTTTTTCTTGAAGTAACTATACCCTCAGCTAATTAGGAAATGATCCTTTATTATCTGACAACATAAGCAAAAATATCTTAATACTATTAATGTGCATATTAAAAAATCAAAACAAAAAAGCACTTTTTCCACTGACTGACTCCCTTTGAAAAAAACCTCACATATACATTTAAGACGTTACAAACTGATTACTGATGGTCCCTGACTTATGAGGATTTGATTAATAAAGTTTCAGCTTCAAGGAGGTATGCAAGTAACCTGCATTCTATAGAAATCATACTTCAAATTTTAAATATTGATCTTTTCCCAGGCTAGTGATATGCTGTATGAGTAAAGGGGAACAGCGGTTGAGGACAGAGGCTGTTCTCATTCCAACCTATAATGGAGCCAGACTCTGAACAATCACATATGGTAGTCTAAGGAACCTAAGGAATTTATCTTGTAAGATTTTTTTGAAAAGAAGAAAATAATGGTAACTGCCTTATGTAGACATGATTTATATAAATTGTAACACATCAACCATTAGAATTTGCTATCGGTATTAAACTATTATTAATGAAAGCCGGGGCTGGGATTTAGCTCGGTTGGCAGAGTGCCACACTGAACTTTGAGGACCTGGGTTCAATCCTCAGCACCACAAAAACAGCAGAAGGATGTGGCAATCCACTCATGAAGCAATTCTGAAGCAATCAGCCATTGAAAATCCTATGAGGGTTGCTATGAATCAGATCTGAGTCCAGGGCACCTAACAACAACAACAATGAAAGCTAGCAAAACAGGTCTAAGTGATTATCATACAGTGGAGGATGTACTAAGGCTTTAGATACCTTATTTCATCTTCCCTTTTGCTTTTATAGAGAAACAGGGAGCTTGGAGAGATTGACTACCCTTTGGTCAAACAGTTAGAAAATGGTACAGTCATGTCTATTTGACTCTAAAGCCCATGTTCTTTAATTTGTGTGTGTGTGTGTGTGTGTGTGAGAGAGAGAGAGAGAGAGAAAGAGAGAGAGAGAGAGAGAGGGAGGGAGAGGGAGAGGGAGAGGGAGAGGGAGAGAGGAGAGAATGAATGTATGCTACCAGGGGGCTGAACTCAGGTCCTTGCACATACTTTGCAAGCACTCTGCCACCAAACTGCAACTCCATTTTCTTTTTTTTGTTTTTTAAATTGAACAAGGTCTCCTTATGTTACAAGGGTTGCCCCTGGTTTTGAAGCTGTGATTCTCCTGCCTCTGCTTCTGCCTCTTGAGTCAATGAGATTACAGGAGTACATCACCACACCCATATAACCCATGTTCTTAATAATTAGACTCAGCATACTCTAGATATACTGGTACAATTTAAGTTTTCAACACTGTTAATTTCAAACTATAATGACCTACTAGACATAGGACTATTCCCTTCTTGAAGGTAGGGTCTGTATCTTAATTATCATTGTTCTTCATATACCTAACACAGCTTGTTGTTGTTAGGTGCCATCAAGTTGGTATCCAACTCATAGCAACCCTACATACAAGTGAAACACTATTGTTAGTGCTTCTCTGCTGTTCATAGGGTTTTCAATGGCAGGTTGATTTTTGGGAGTGGGTTGCTGGGTCCGACTCCCAAGCCTATAGCACCTGGTATTCCCAGGCAGTCTCCCGTCCAAGTACTAACCAGGCCCGACCCTGCTTAGCTTCCAAGATCTGATGGGATTGGATGCCACAGGGCTACAGGCGCAGGTACCAAACACAGCTAGTTGGTGCTAAATAAACATCTTTTGGACTGTTGAAGACCAAGAAAAAATTGCAGTCGAAGAAAGGAGAGGAAGGAAGAGATTAGAAAAGTACAGTGTTAAGAGAAAGAATGGATATTTATTTATTGGATTTCTGAGACAGGGTCTATGTCAGCACAAGCTGACCTTGAACTCTCAATTCTCCTGCCTCAGCCTCCTATGTGCTGAGATTACAGATATGTGCCACCAGGCCCAGTTTAAGAATGGACATTTAAGCTGGGCACCATGATGCATGTCTGCAATCCCAGTAACTCAGGAGGTTAGGGCAGGGGGAAGATTGTTAGTTTTAGGCCAGAGGAAACCTGCAAAACTTAGTGAGACACTGTCTCAAAATAAAAAAAAAAAAAAAAAAAAAGGGACTCGGGGGTACAGCTTAGTGTAGACCACTTGCCTAGCATGTGTGTGGTCCTGGGTTAAAACCCCCAATACTGAAAAAGAAGAAGCAAAAAGAATGGTCATTTAATGCCTTACAAATAATTAAAATGAAGTAATGTCTTACTGTGTATTAAAAAGACTAATTTGAAAGCATTTATATATTATTTTATTCTTGCTTAGGGTTATATTATTTTAAACATTTCCCCCATAATGTACCATTGCACATTATAAAAAGCTTATATTCCATTTTCTTTAATATTTACTTTGCAGCCCTAGGTTCCGGTCATCACTGGATTGAACTACTGTATTTTTCTGGATAACAATCATGCTCTACTTTATTTAATTGAAAATATGGCTTTTGTGGGAAAATTCTCTCTCCCATTTTCTGACACTTCCAGGTCAGATTAAATATTTGTCTATATCATGACAGCACCTCACATACTTCCCTTTCTAATACATTGACCTACAGTCCATAATTTCTATGTGTGACTTTCTCTTCCACTCTGAAAAGCTGCTTGAGGGCTCAGCTCATATTCTTGACATCTTCAACACTCAGCAGGGTGGCTACAGTCAGTGCTTCACATACATGTGTTTATTACAGAGAGATGAAAAAGTGGAGGTCTGGCATCAAGTGAATGGTCTAAGAGAGCAAGATTAGCCTTGGCCTTTTTTCTAGAGAGCAAGCCTGGTCCCAGTAATTTCTTTGTTATTCAAGGTACACCAGGCGACAACATGCCCACTCTGCCAATAATAATGCTTTCTGGTTTTTGTATCTAAGTTTCACTGTAGAATTTCCTATCCCTAAAGTCTCGGCTTCTAGCCAGGGAAGGCCTGCAGGACACCTGGGTTCATAACTATGCCTTTCTTCTCTCTTCAGAGATGAGAGCTGCTGGGCCTCCACAATAGCACATCTCCTGGGGACAAAGTCTGAGATATCTAACTGCACACTGTAGCTCACATGGTTGGGTTGAAGCTCTTGAGATTCTGAAGTTATACTGTTTTCTGGAGCCATGAATACTCTGCTGTTGTTAGGTGCCGTCGAGTCGGTATCCGACTCATAGCGACCCTTATAGGGTTTTCAATGGCTGAGTGCTTTGGGATTGCCTTGGGAGTGGATTGCCAGGCCCTTCTCCCATGTGAATACTCTAAAGACTTCTTTTTCCAATACGTGTTCCTAGCATGTTGGATAAAATTAGTTGACAGTAGATTTGTGGGTTTATTGTTCTCTATTCTGTTCTTTTGGTTCATTTATTTCTTTTGATGCCAATACCATGCTGTTTTGATTACTACTGTTTTGTAGTATGTTTTGAAGTTAGGTAGCTTAATTCCTCCTGCTTTGTTATTTTTGTTCATAATAGCTTTAACTATTTGGGGTGTGTGTGTTTTTCCGCATAAATCTTAGAATTGTTACTAAAATTCTGTGAAGAATGTCATTGATATTTTGATAGGGACTACACTGAATTTGTAAATCCTTTGGATGCTATGGAGATTTTAATAATATTGATTATTCTCATCCACGAACATGAGATGACCTTTCACTTTTTGGTGTCCTGTTCAATTTTTCATTTACATTTTATAATTTTCATTGAAGAAGTCTTTCTCCTCTTTGAATAAGTTTGTTCCTAGGTATATTAATTTTTTGTAGCTATTGTGAGATTGCTTTCTTGATTTCTGTCTCAAATAATTCACTATTGGCATACAGCAATATTATTGATTTTGTACTCTGTAACTCTGCTGAATTCATTTACTAGTTCTAATAGTTTTTTTACTAGAGTTTTTAGTAGAGTTTTTGGAGTTTCTCTCTCTCTCTCTAGATATGTATTTATAGCTATATCTATACATAATAGATGTTTATATCTATAAGTATAGATATAGATATCTATCCATATCTATGTATATCTGTCTATATATTATATATCTATATCTATATATAATAGATGTATATATCTAGAGAGAGAGAGAGAGAAAGAAAGGACATACAAATTGGAAAAGTTGTCAAATTCTTACTGTTTGCAGAAGATATGATGATATGATTCTTTCTTTCTCTTATGTAACTGCTCTAAGATGTCCAGCACTATCCTACATAAATGTGGTGAATTGAGCATCTTTGTCTTCACTGCAATATTAGAAGAAAGTTTTCAGCTTTTACCCATTCAATGTAATGTTAGTGCCTGGCTTCTTATAAATAGCCTTCATTATGTTGAGGTAGGTTTCTTTCATACCTAATCTGTTCACCTTTTTTTTTTTTTTAATCATGAAGAGATGGTGAACTCTAACAAATGCCTTTTCTCCATCAAAGACATAACCATATGGTTTCTGTCATTCATTCTCTAGAAATTGTGTACCATATTTATTGATTTGCATATACTGAACATCTTTACATTCCTGGAATAAATCCCACTTGATCATGGTGAATAGGCTTTCTCTCTCTTGTAGGTGCAAGGCCTTCAAAAAATTGGTTTAGGACTCAGAATTGTTCCATTCCACGGAAATCTTTACTAAAAGGTAAAAGATTTATATGATTTAAAGAGAAACCAGAATATGTGAATATTCTTTTAAATGTACTGTTGGATCTGGATTGCTAGTATTTTGTTGAGAATTTTTCCATTGGTGTCCACAAAGGATATTGGCCTATAGTTTTCTTATTTTTTATTGTGTTGTTATCTGGCTTGGTATCAGGGTAATGCTGGCCTCACAGAATATTTTTGGAAGAATTCTTTCCTCTTTTAGTTTGTGGAATAACTTAGGGAGAACTGGTACTAGTTTTCTTTTGATGTTTGGTAGAATACAGTAGTATAACCATCTGGTCCTAGATTTTTCTTTGCTGGGAGACTTTGTATTATTGATTCAGTCTGCTTACTCTTATTGATCTATTCAGGTTTTCTATTTCTTCATTATTCAGTCTTGTAAGGTGTGTCTAGGAATTTGTGCATTTTTTTCTAGAACATCAAATTTGTTGGCATACAGGTGTTTGTAATAACCTCTAATGGTGGTTTGCATTTTAGTGTCATTGGTAATGTTTCTCTTTTCATCTCTGAATTTAATTAAGCCTTCTTCCTCTTTTTCTTAGTCTAGCTAAGGGTTTCTCTATTTTGTTATTTTTTTGAAGGACTATTTCTTTGTTTCATGGATTTTTTTTGTACTTTTTTTAGTCTTCATTTCATTTATTTTTTCTTTGAAGTTTATTATTTCTTTCTTTGTATTAATTTTTGTTTTGCTTTGTTCCTTTTTTCTAATTCCTTGAGATTCTGCAATAGGTTGTCTACTTGAGATCTTTGTATTTTTCTGATAGGGGCATTTATTGCTATTAACCTCTCTCTTAGTACATAATGCTTTTGCAGTATCTCATATGTTTTGTTATGTTGTTTCTAAATTTTCATTTGTTTCAAGAAATTTATAATTTCCTTCTTGTTTTCTTCCTTGATCCACAGGCTGCTCAAATTTACATGTTTGTATAATTTCCAAGGGCTGGGATTTAGCTCAGTGGGTAGAGCGCTGCGCTGCAGTCTCTGAGGCCCCGAGTTCAATTCCCAGCACCGCAAAAATGGGAGAAGGGCCTGGCAAGCCACTCCCAAGGCAATCCCGAAACAGTCAGACATTGAAAACCCTATGAGGGTCGCTATGAGTCGGATACCGACTCGACGGTACCTAACAACAACAACAACATAATTTCCAAAGCTCTCCTTATTGTTGATTTCTAGCTTTGCATTTTGATCACAAAAGACACTCAATATGATTTCAATTTTGAAAAATTCATTGAGACTTGTTTTGTAGGCTATCCTATGGTCTAGTCTGGAGAATTCTACATGTGCTGAAAAGAAGAATGTAGGATGGAAAGTTCTGTAGATGTCTGTTAGGTCTATTTGATTTAGAGTACAATTTAACTAATTTCTTCATTGATTTTCTGTCTGGATGGTATGTCCATTGCTGAGAGTATGGTGTTAAAGTCCTTAAGTATTACTGTATTAGAGTTTATCTTTCCCTTTCAGTCTATTTTATTGATACTTGTTTTGTATATTTGGGTGGTCCTATACTGGATACATACCCTATAGCTGTACCACTGTGGCAGCTCATCTCCTTAGATCTCAGAAGCTAAGCAGGGTTGGGCCTGGTTAATCCTTGGATAGGAGACCACCTGGGAACACCAGGTACTTTGGCCTTGGGAGAAGGACCCAGCAACCCACTCCCCAAAAACAATCAGCCATTGAAAACTATGAATAGCAGAGAAGCACTAACAATACTGTTTCACCTGTTATACACAGGGTCACTATGAGTTGGACACTAACTAAATAGCACCTAACAAAAACATCATCAAAATCCTGGGTGCATACACATTTAGAATTATTATATCCTCTTGCTGAACTGATCCCTGTATTATTATATAGTAACCTTCCTTGTCTCTTTCTACTGCCTTTGGCTTAAGGTCTATTTCATCTGGCATTACTATGGCCACTCCTGCTTCTTTGGGAGGGGGTCTTCTATTTGCATGGGATATCTTATTCCATCCATTTACTTTAGTCTCCATGTGCCCTTACATGTTAAATGAGTTTTTTTGTAAGCAACATATAATTTGGTCTTTTTTGTTTTTTAAAATTCAGTCACTGTCTTTTAACTGGAAAATTAAAGTAATCTACTATATGGTATACAATAAAAATGCTTATTTTTAAAAACCCTTACTTGGCAAGTATCTAGGTTTTAAATATGGTTCATATTAAATGGTATACTGTTTAATTATTCAGGAAGAGAAATGCCAATTCTGAGTTGGTATTACTAAAGAATTGGTTAAGTTAGCCAGAGCTTTCACTATATTAAATCAAGAGAATTTTTCCAGAAGAATACATGCCTAATAAAATAGTGAATTTGACTTGCCTACATTTTTTTTCTCAGTAAGGTTCTCAATGACTTCTTAGCTACTTTGCAAATTCCTACTTAGTCTCCAAAGAAAGAACATTTTTCTTACTAATACAGCTTCCTCATAGCTTTCAAGCCCAAGATCCTAATTCAAATAAGTGCTAATCAATTTGCAGAACATTTCAGTGCAGAAGTAATCACCCAGTCATAATCACTGTTACCAGTCATAATTACTTTATGATCTTTTCTAATTACTAAGTGGTTTTTAACAAATATAAATAGATAAGCACTCTTAGGGGTACAGACACTGGTCTGGAAATCAGGTAATGTCTCATTAAAGAATCCTAGTGGTTTCATTTGGAGGTAGGATGATGCAGCATTGGGATAATGCATCATCATTACTTTTATAGACTTTCTCACTCCCATCTGGTACTCTAAAACCCAGAGCTGTGGCCTTTAGTAAAATATTAACCTGGGAGAGAGAGGACAAAAGGAAAAAGGGAGTAGACAAAGCAAAGTAAGAAAAAAAAAAAACCTAAGAAAATGCCATGGGGAGAAAAGAAGGGTAACTATGTGAGATGATGGATATATTAATTTGTTTTACTATAGTAGCCATTTTTCTATATAAATGTATCTTGTAATACCATGTTGTAGCCTTTATACATAGTAAAATTTCTTTTAAATGCCACCACATCAAGGATACAGAGATCACACAACATTATTAAATGCACAACAACAACTAAACTCACCAAAAGATACACACTAAGATAACAGCAAAGACTCCTTGGGATCTTTTTTTTTTTTTTTTTTTTGGTACTGAGGGTTGAACCCAGGGCCTCGCATGCTTTTGCAAGTGCTAGAACACTGAGCTGCACCCCCAGCCCAGTTTTCTTAGTTTTTGAAACACAGTTACACAGACTACCTCTGGTCTTGAACTTGCGATCCTCCCACCTCCACCTCCAGAGCCGCTGGGATTACAGGCGTGTGCCACCGCACCCGGTGCTACTCCTTGGGATCTTAACGGACCTAAAACTCTGTGGTATGCTTCATTCCTCCAAGTGACTAATAATGAAATAAAAAAGTCTTCTAGAAAGCACAATAAGGCTGCTCTTCTGACTGGAGACCAAGTTCTTTGAATTCTTAAAACAATTTAAAGGTGCCTACAGTTAAGGCAGCTTTATTTATATTTTTACTTATAAATGTTAGTATAGACTAATAAGTCATTTGCTATATCTATTATGCAACTGTTAAATCCATTTTGCTCATACATTATCTTACATATTTTATAGAACAGTATGAACTAAAAAAGAAAAAGAAAAAAAGTAGGAATTCTAATTAATATGTAATGAAAATTATATGTAATTATGGGTTATATTCTCATTGATTTTTTCTTCTCTTTTTACATGTATTCAGATAGTTAGATCCTGTTTTTTAGTTTTTCCTCCCCTCTTTACACCTGCACATGATTTCCCCCACCTTTCTCACCTTCCCCAACCTCTGCTCCCACCCATTAATCCCCTCCCCACTCCTATGTGGTCTATTTGTATTTTCCATTCTTAGATAGGTATGATTATTTTTATACATCTAAATATGTATAATTATTTTTATTTGAGTTAGATTTAGCTTCTACATATGAGTGAGAAGAAATGGTATTTGAGTCTGGGTTAGTTTGCTTAAAATGATGTTTTCCAGTTCCACCTATATTGCTGCAAATAACATAATTTCATTTTTCTTTACTGCTGAATAAATACTCTTATTTCAATCCACTCCTCTGACAGACATCTTGGTTGATTCCATAGCCTTGACATTGTGAAGAGTGCTGCATTATATATGGAAGTGCAGGTGTCCCTGTGGTATGATGACTTATCTTCCTTTGGGTGTATTCCCAGGTGTGGTGTAACTGGGTTGTACGGTAATTCTATTCTTAGTTTTCTAAGGTATCTCCATATTGATTTCCAAAGTGGCTGGACTAATTTACAGTCCCATCAACAGTGTAAAAGAGTTATTTTTTTCTCCACATTCTTGCTAGCATTTATTATTGTTTCTTTTGTTAATCTTGGCCATTCTTACTGGAGTGAGATGAAATCTCAGTGTTGTTTTGATTTGCATTTCCCTAATGGCTATGGATATTGAACATTTATTCAAGTGTTTATTGACCATTCATATTTCTTTTTAAAAATGATCATTGTTATTTTTCTGTTAAAAATATTTGAATTTTAATGAATAGCACCATTATATGAATAAAACATTATAGACTGAATATAATGTGAGTTTTTTCAAAGTTGACAAATTTATATCTCAGAGTTTTCAACATTATTATAGAGGGATTGGGATATTGAAAATAGGTATTCTTACATAAACTACTCATAGTATATTTGTCATATAACATGTGAAAATGCTTAATATGTAATATAAAGCTTAATACTTGATTGTGTTAAATTTTGAAATACTGTTTTTTACCCTTCATTGGTAAATGTTGAGGGGGTACAGAGTAATACAGCATTTGCTTTTTCCCTTATGCAACTATTACATCACTTTTGGTTACACTCTTATCAAGTTATGAGGTTTATGGAAACTTGACTAATACGTACTAAAATTCATATGCATATTTGGGTTATATTCTCCTCTTTTTCCCATGTACTCATGAAGTTGCATAGTTTACATTGAGATTATTCTCTCCCCTTTTATCCCTCTAGATTGTTTTTCTTGCCCATCCCATCTTGTGCAATCTCTGCTTCCCCTTGCTAGTTCCTTCCTTCCTTTCTACTCTTTATATTATCTCTTCTTCACTAAGTTAACCATGCATTTTTTATATATCAACTTACGTACAGATTTTTTTTCTTCCTTTAAGTAAGATTCAGGTTCCACATGAGTGAGAACATATGATAGTTCTCTTTTTGAGATTGTGTTTGTTTACTTAAGATGGTACTCTCCAATTCCATCCACTTTGCTGCAAATGACATTTTATTTTTTTGTATTGCTGAGTAATACTCCATTGTGTATATGTACCATATATAATATATATGTATATATATGTACGTATATATATATATACACACCATATATACATATACACCATATATACATATACACCATATATATATATATATATATATATATATATATATATATATATATATAATCCATTCTTCTGTAGATGGTCATCTTGGTTAGTTCTATTTCCTTGTTATTGTGAAGAGTGCTGCATTGAATATGGAGATGCAGGTGTCTCTGTGCTATGATGACTTGTCTCCTTTTGGGTATATTCCCAATAGTGGTATACTGGGTCATATCCGATTCATATTTCTTCTTCTGAGAACTGTCTGCTCAGTTTCATTGTCAGTGTCTTTATTGTTGTTGTTGTTAGGTGTTATTGAGTTGGTTTCGACTCATAGTGATACTATGTACAACAGAATGAAACACTTCTCAATTCTGCACTAGGCACACGATCTTTTTTATGGTTAAGCCCATTACTGCGGACACTGTATCAACCAACCTAGTTGAGGGTCTTCTTTTTTTTCACTGACCTGCCACTCTCTCACATATTATGTCCTTCTCCAGAGACTGGTCCTTTCTAACAACATGTTCAAAATATGTCAGATGCAGTCTAGCCATCCTAGCTTCTAATGAGCACTCTGGTTGCACTTCCAGGAAAGATCTGTCTCCTGGTCCATGTACAGATTCCTCATGAGTACAATTAAGTGTTCTGCTATTCCCATTTTCAACGTTATCCATAATTGATTGTGATCCACACAGTCAAATGCCTTTGCATAGTCAATATTTATTGGGTTATTATTTATCTTGGTGTTTGATTTCTTTGTATATTCTAGAAATTAGTTCTCTGTCAGATATATAGGATGCAAAGATATTTTACATTCTGTGAGCTCTCCATTTACTCTGTTAACTGTCCTTGCTGTACAGAAGCTTTTTAGTTTAATGTAATCCCATCTGTTGATTCTTGGTACAGTTTCCTAGACAACTGGAGTTGTGTTAAGGAAATACTTGCCTACTCACATGGTGGAGCATGTTCCCCTTTTTTCTAGTAGTTTTAAAGTTTCTGGTTTGATGATGAGGCCTCTGATTCATTTTGAGTTGCCTCTGGTACAGACTGAGAGATGGGTCTACTTTTATTCTTATACAAATTGATACTCAATTTTCCCAGCAACACTTGTTGAAGAAGTTATCTTTTCTCCAATGAATGGCTTTAGCCCCTTTGTTAAAGACCAGGTAACTGTAGTTGTGTGAGTGTGTCCCTGGGTTTTCAATTCTGTTCCATTGATCTTCCTGCTTGCTTATTTATTTATTTTGTAGTACTGGGGGTTGAACCCAGGGCCTCACACCTGCATGCTCTGCAAGTGCTGGACCACTGAGCTGCACCCTTGGCCCAATTTTTTTTCTTTGTTTTCTTTTTTTGTGGTACTGGGGGTTGAACCCAGGGCCTCGCGCCTGCGTGCTCTACAAGTGCTGGACCGCTGAGCTGCACGCTCAGCCTATTTTTTTACTTTTTGAGACAGGGTCTTGTTAAATTATGTAGACTGCCTCTGGTCTCGAACTTGCAATCTTCCTGCCTCCGTCTCCCAAGCCACTAGGATTACAGGCATGAGCCACGGCACCCAGCTCCAATTTTTTACTTTTTTTGAGACAGGGTCTTGCTAAGTTATGCAGACTGCCTCTGGTCTCGAACTTGTGATCCTCCTGTCTCCGCCTCCCAAGCTGCTGGGATTCCAGGCGTGTGCCACTGCACCCAGCTACCCGCTTACTTTTATACCCACACCAAGCTGGTTTTGTCACTATAGCCCCATAGTATAGTTTGAAGTCAGGTATTTGATACCTCCTGCACTGTTTTTGCTGCTTAAGTTTGTTTTGGGTATACACGGTCTTTTTTTGCTTCCATTTGAATTTTAGGATTGTTTTTTCAATTCCCACAAAGTATGGCATTGGAATTTTAATGGGGACTGCATTACATCTGTAAATTGCTTTTGGTAGTACGGCCATTTTCACAATATTAACTCTTGCAATCCATGAGAAAGGAAGGTCTTTCCATTTTCTAGTATCTTCTGGTATTTCTTTCTTCAAAGTTTGCATTGTAGAGATCTTTAGGGTGTGTAGTCAGATCGATTCCTAAATATTTAATTTTTGGTGGGATATTTTGTATAGAATTGTTCTGATTTCTTTCTCTTTTTGTTCACTATTAGTGTAAAGGAATGCTACTGATTTTTGAGTGTTAATTTTGTCTCCTACTTAGCTGAAGGAGTGAATTAGCTCTAAGGGTTTTCTAGTAGTATTTTTAGGGTCTTTTAGGTATAGAATCATGTTATCTGCAAATAGAGATAATTTGACCTCTTCTTTCCCTATTTGTATTCCTTTAATTTTTTTCTTTTGCCTAATTGCTCTGGCGGGCTGGGATTTAGCTCAGTGGGTAGAGCACTGCGCTGCAGTCTCTGAGGCCCCGAGTTCAATTCCCAGCACCGCAAAAATGGGAGAAGGGCCTGGCAATCCACTCCCAAGGCAATCCCAAAGCACTCAGCCATTGAAAACCCTATGAGGGTCGCTATGAGTCGGATACCGACTTGACGGCACCTAACAACAACAACAATTGCTCTGGCTAGGACTTCAATCACAATATTGAATAAGAGAGGAGAGAATCATTATTGTGTTCCTGATCTTAGAGGGAATGTAAAGACAGCTTTAAACGTAAAGCAAAAGCAGAAATCAAGTAGACTCAAACCAAAGAACAACATTCCCCTCAACAAACAGCCCCAGTAACATGCATAACTAAAATACTAATAAACAAACAAACCCTCTTTAGATCAGGTCAGGTAAGTTCTAACAGGTAACCTTCAAATTTGTACAAGCATTTACATGTTCATTACCTAATTATATCATTACATCCTCACATTAAGCCTGGAAAAGTAGTGTAGTTATAACTACACTTTTTTTACTGGATGTAGAAAGTGAAGCTTAGGGACATTAAATGATTTGTCACACAAAGAAGTTAAAATGGTTATGCTGAGATTTGAACCTATGTCTCTGAAATTCAAGTGCCGTATTAATTCCATCATAGATACTTCCTCAATATACTAATGGCTTTTTCCTATATTTATAGGTCTTGCCCCATCTTCTCAGTTACAGCTGAAACCATGGCTTTATACTTTACAAAAAAGAACAAAGAGAAGAGAATTTTCTGCTTATCCTGCCACTTGATGGATATATTGTCTCTACTTGCACTTAGTTGTTGGCATTTGGCTCAGTTGGTAGAGTGATTGCTTTGTGTGCTCTGAGGCCCTGAGTTCCATCCCGAGGACTGCAAAAATGGTAGAATGACCTGGCAGTCCACTCCCAAAAGAATTTCAAAAAAATCAGCCATTGAAAACCCTATGAATAAGCAGAGAAGCACTGATATAGTGCCAGGGAGTGTTGCATTCTGTTATACATAGGGTCACTATGAATGGGCCCAACTCAACAGCTCCTATCAATGACATTATGCACTTAGTTAAGGCCAATTCTTCCATTTGCACATTGTTTCAAATTCTCCTTTTGTCTTAAGGTTTTTTGCTTTTTCTATATCATCATTTCTCCTCTTCTCTATAGGATCATATCTATAGAATGCAGATATTTTCCAATATCTTTAAACACCACATCAATAAAAATTATGCAAGCTGGGCATGGTGGTGTATTCCTGTAATGCCTGTAACCTCAGCACTCAGGAGGTTGAGGCAGGCATATTGCTAGTTCAAGGCCAACCTGGACTACATAGTGAATTCCAGGTCAACCCATGTTACATAGTGACACTCTGTCTCAGAAATCCAAAAACCAAAACCAAACGAAACCAAACCAAACAAACAAAAACAAAACAAAAAAACAAAACAAAAAAACAAAACAAACAACAAAACCAAAACATGTAAGATTAGTAGTATTTACTGTCTTTACTTTTTAAAAATCCATTTGCTCTTGAATTCTCTCAAATAAGACTTTTGGTTCCACCACTCCACTGAAATTACTTATTAAAGACACTTAGGATCTCCATCTTATCATGTCAAATGGTTAATCTCAGCTCTCATCTAACTCTGTGCCCCAACAGTCTTTAACACAGTTAATCCTCATCCACTTCTTGAGATATTTTTTTTCCCACTTGACTTCCAGGACAATGTACTTTTCTGCAAGTTTTCCTTCTGATTTATTATTCCTCATCTAGTTTTCTTTAGGGACTCACCTTCTCCTCCTCTCCCTAACCTCTACTTGCTAGAGTTCACAGAGCTCAATTTTCAGACCTCTCATCAAAACTCATTGCCTAGATGATCTCTACCAACCTTGTCACTTTGAAACAGTGAATACCATTCATATGGTTCTCATCAGTTCCCTCAAAACAAACACACTGGTCTTTACCTGGTGTGTTTTACCTCAATATATGGTATTCTCTCTCACCAAGGTGTTTAGGCCAAAACTTAGGCATCATCCTTAAGATTAATCCATCATCAATTCCTATAGCTGTACCTTCAAAATATCCTGAATTGGATCTCTATTAACTATTTCTACTTTTAACCACTTTACTCAAGCCACCATCTTTTCTCAATTGGATTTTTAGTTTTTCATAAAGGAGCCAGAAAGGGCTTTTTCATTATAAGTAACATCCCTTCACTCATCAAAATATCTGCATGGTTTCCCTGAATACTTAGGATAAAACTCAAAGTCCTTACCAAGGACTTAGATGACCCAGCCTGTGAATATCACACCTTCCTGGTGCTCACTCTATTCTAAGAATGGGAGATTTTCTTTAAGTCATTGAAACTGCCAGGTAGCTGCTGCTTCCTTGACATTTACTTTCCTTCTGCATAGCATCCCATTTCCAAGGCTTTCTCATGACTAGTTCCTTCATGTCATTCACTTCTATGTTCAAATATCACCTGCTCAGAAATGCTTTCCTTAAGCACACTATGAAGAATGGCTTCTTCTTGCTCCTCCTAGATTCTTACCTTTAAAAAATTTTTTTCCCTTTATTTATAAATTTGGTGGGGTACAGAGGAAAAAGGCTTTTGCTATTTCCATCATGCAACTATTACATTGCTTTTGGTTACACATTTGTCAATTTACATATTTCATAGAATCTTTTGATTAATATATAGTAAAACATTGTATGCATTTATGGGTTATATTCCCCTTTTCCCCATGTATTTGTACTGCTGTATCATCTATTTTGAGATTATACTCACTCTCTTTATCTTCCACATTATCTCCCCTTCCCTTATCCCCTTCCTCAACCTCCCCTCCCCTCACTAGACTCCTCCCCACTTTTTGTACTCTGCTTTTATATTCCTTTCTTAAATAAGTCTAATTGTTTACACAAACACACACACGTGTGTGTGTGCATGCATGTGTGTGTGTGTATTTCCTTCCCTTAAAGTAGATTTAGCTCCCACATATGAATAAGAACATATGATATTTCACTTTTGGGGCCTGGGTTCATTCACTTAAGATAATATTTTCCAGTTCCATCCATTTTGCTGTAAATGACATAATTTCATTCTTTCTATTGCTGAGTAATATTCCACTGTGTATGTATACCACAATTTTTTTCCATTTCTCTGAAGATGGACATCTTGGTTGGCTCCAGATCCTTGTGATTGTGAAAAGTGCTCCAATAAATATGGAAATGCAGGTGCTTCTGTAGTATGATGATTTATCTCTAATTGGGCATATTCCCAGGAGTGGAATAGGTGGGTTGTAGGGCAGTTCTATTCTTAGTTTTCTAAGGCATCTCCATGTTGATTTCAAAAAGGCTAAACTAATTTACAGTCCCATCAACAGTGTAATAAGGTTCCTTTTTCTCTGAATCCTTGCCAGCATTTATTACTATATGTTTTCTTGATCTTGGCCATTCTTACTGGGATGAGATGGAATCTCAGAGTTGTTTTGATTTGCATTTCCCTAATGGCTGGGGATATTGAGCCCTCTTTCATGTGTTTCTTGGCCCTTTGAACTTCTTCATTTGAAAACTGTTCATTTCCTTTGCCTATTTATATACTGGGTTATTTGTTGTCTTAGAATTTGCTTTCATAAATTCTATGTATATTAAAAATTAGTCCTCTGTCAGATATTTAATTTCCTGTAATCCCATTTGTCAATTCTTGGTGCCATTTCCTGGGTGGTTGGATTCTTGTTAAAGAAGTACTTTCTTATGCCTATGTGTTGGAGTGTGTTTCCTATCTTCTAGTAGTTTTAAGGTTTCCAGTTTTATGTTGAGCTGGGATTTAGCTCAGTGGGTAGAGCACTGCGCTGCAGTCTCTGAGGCCCTGAGTTCAATTCCCAGCACCGCAAAATGGGAGAAGGGCCTGGCAATCCACTCCCAAGGCAATCCCAAAGCACTCAGTCATTGAAAACCCTATGAGGGTCACTATGAGTCGGACTCAACTCGATGGCACCTAACAACAACAACAACAACAACAACAACAACAACAAGTTTTATGTTGAAGTCTCATACCTTTCACATTGACTCTCATGCAAATTGAGATATGAGACTATTTGTAATTTTCTGCAAATGGATATCCAATTTTCCCAGCACCATTTATTGAAGAGGTATCTTTTCTCCACTGAATGTCCTTAGCCCCTTTGCCAAAAATCAGGTGGTTGTAGTTGTGTAAGTGTATTTCTGCATCTTCAGCTCTGTTCCACTGGTCTTGAAGCCTATTTTTGTGCCAGTACCAAGCTGTTTTTGCCACTACAGCCTTGAAGTATGGTTTGAAGTCAGGTATTGTGATACCTCCTGCACTGTTTTTTGCCACTTATGATTGTTTTGGCTATACATGGCCTTTTGTGTTTCTATGTGAATTTTAGGATTATTTTTTCTTGTTCTACAATGTTTGTCAGTGGAATGTTAATGGAGATTGCATTAAATCTGTAAATTGCTTTTGGTAGTATAGCCATTTTTACAATATTGATTCTCCCAATCCATAAGTAGGAGAGGTCCTTTCATCCTTTAGTATCCTCTGCAATTTCTTTCTTTAGTGTTTTGAAGTTTTCCTTGTAGATGTCTTCAAGGTCTTTGGTTAGACTGATTCCTAAATATTTAATTTTTTGTGGGCTATTGTGAATGGGATTATTGCCTTAATTTCCTTCTTTTCCTGGTCACTATTGGTGTAAAGGAAGGCTACTGATTTTTGAGTGTTAATTCTCTATCCTGCTACTTTGCTGAAGGAATAAATTACCTCTAAGAGTTTTGTAGAGAACTTTTTGGATCCTTCAGGCAAAGGATCATGTCGTCCATGAATAAGGATAATCTGACTTCTTTTTTTGCATATCAGTATCCTTTTGATTTCTTTCTCTTGTCTGATTGCTCTGGCTATGGCTTCAATCACAACACTGAATAAGAGAGAAGAGAGTGGATATCCTCATCTTGTTCCTGATCTTAGAGGAATGGTTTCAATTCTTCCCTATTTAGTGATATTAGCTGTAGGTTTGTCATAGATGGCCTTTGTGATTTTGATGTATTTCCCTGTTATGCCCATCTTCTTCAGGACTTTTTATCATGAATGATGTCGAAATTTGTCAAAGGCCTTCAAGTCAGCATCAACTGAGATGACCATGTGATTTCTGTCTGCAAGTTTTTTGACATGTTGAATTACACTGATTTTTGTAGGTTGAACCAGGCTTGCATCTGTGGAATGAAGTCCACTTGATCATGTGTATGATCTTTTTATATGCTGCTAAATTATGTTTGTCAGAATTTTATTGAGGATTATTGTGTTAGTGTTCAGAAGGGAAATTGGTCTACTATAGTTCTGTTTCCTTGAAGTGTCCTTGTCCAGTTTTGGTGTCAGTGTGATAATGGCTTCATAGGATGAGTTTGGAAGTGCCCCTTCCTTTTCTACTTTACAAAAAAGTTTGAGAATAGGTATTAATTCTTTGAAGGTTTGATACAATTCTTCTGTGAATCTGTTGGGACTTGAGTTTGTCTTTGTTGGGAGATCTTTTATTACTGTCTCTATTTCAGTGTATGTAATGGGTTTGTTTAAATTGCTTATGTCCTCTGGGCTTAATTTTGGTAATTCATATATGTTAAGAACTTTTCCATTTCTTCTGTATTTTCATTTTTTGGGGAGTATAGTTTCTCAAAGTATTCCCTGATGATCTTCAGGATTTTGTTAGTATTGGTTGTTATGACCCCATTCTCATCTCTAATTTTTTAATTTGGGCCTTCTAATTTCTTTCTTTTGGTGAGACTGTCTTGGGGTGGCATCTATTTTTTTAATCTTTTCAATGAACCCACTGTTATTTAATCTCATTATTTCTTTGAATTGTCTTTTTAGATCCTAATTGGGATATATCTGCCTTGCTCTTGATAATTTCTGTCTGAGTGGTTCTTTTGGGATTGGCTTGTTGTTGGCTTTCTAGAACCTTAAGATGTATCATTAAGTTATTTAACTGGGACTTCCCTAACTTATTGATGAAGGCCTTCACTGCTATGAACTTCCCTCTTAGAACTGTCTTTTCTGTATCCCATAAATTTTGGGCCTGCAGCTGTAGGCTTGTGGCATCTGATCCCATCAGATCTCGGAAGCTAAGCAGGGTCGGGCCTGGTTAGTACCTAGATGGGAGACTGCCTGGGAACACCAGAAGCTGTAGGCTTGGGAGAAGGACCTGGCAACCCCCTCCCAAAAAAATCAATCTGCCATTGAAAACCCTATGAACAGCAAAGAAGCACTGATAATAGTGTTTCGCTTGTTGTACTCAGGGTCGCTATGAGTCGGATACCGACTCGAAGGCACCTAACAACAACAACAACAACAAATTTTGGTAAGATATATTTTCATCTTTGTTTGATTGCAGAAATTTTTAAATTTCATCTCATTTCTGTGATAATCCATTGATCATTCAGTGGTATATTATTTAATCTCCATGAACTTGTAACGTTTCTGAAATTTTTCTTGCTTTTGAGTTCAGTTTCATTCCACTGTGATCTGATAAGTTACAGGTGATAATTTTCAATTTTTTTGTACCTGCTGAAGCCATTTTTGTGGACTACAATGTTGTCTATCTTAGAAAAAGCTCCAAGTCATGCTGAGAAAAATGTGTATTCTGCATCTGATGGATGGAATATTCTGCAGACATCTGTACAGTCCAGTTGGTCTATGGTGCTATTTAAGTTCTTTGTTTCTCTGTTGAATTTTTGCTTTGATGACTTGTTACTTGCTGAAAGTGGGGTATTGAAATATCACATAATTATTGTGCCTGGCCTGATGTGTTCCTTTATCCCCAATATAACTTGTTTATGAAGCTAAGTGCCCCTGTTATTTGGTAACTAAATATTTGATGGCATCTAACAACAAAAAACAACAAATACTAAGTATCATTTTGGGTTCTTAGTTGCCTGCTCCTTTTACTGATATATAATGCTCATCTTTGTCTCTTCTGATTAGTGTGGAATTGAAGTCTAAGTTGTCTGAAATTAGTATCACAATTCCTCCTTTATTTTTGGTTCCCACATGCTTGGTGTATTGTTCTTTAGCCTTTAATTCTAAGCCTTTTATGGTCTTTATCCATGAGGTGAATATCTTGAATGCTGCACATTGAGTGAGGGCTTATGGTTTTTAATCCAACTGGCCAGTCTATGCCTCTTGAGTGGTGAGTTAAGATCGTTTATTCTCAGAGTAATTATTGAGAAGAGCTTATTATTCTGCATCAATTTGGTGCTTATTTCTATTTTTTAAATTTATATTTTGTTGCTGTTGTTAGGCACCATTGAGTTGCCCTGATTCATAGTGACCCAGATAGGATTTTCAATAGCTGAGTGTTTCAGGATTGCTTTGGGAGTGGATTGCCAAGTCCTTCTCCTGAATTCATATTAAGCCTATTCTTTTCTTAAGTTCCCCTTATGCTTATTATTCATTCATTTGATTTTGTATTTTGCATTGTGTTACTTCTCCCATATGTGTTGTCTCACTGAGGAGCCTCTGCAGTCCTGGCTCTGTGATTGGAAAATGTTTAAACAAGTCAATATCATGGAATGTATTGAACTCACTATTTAAAAAATTGCTTTGCTGGGTATTGTCATCTTGGTTGGCAGTTATACTTTTTCAGGGGGACTTGAGTGATGTCTGACCAAGCTTTCCTTGTCTCTAAGGCTGTTGTTGAGAAATCAGCTATTATTCTGATGATTTGCCCTTGTTGGTGAGTTGATGTTTCTCTCTTGTAGCTTTTAGAATAATAGCTTCTTTACTTTCTACACTAAATATTACAATTATAGTGTTATGGAGAGAATCTGTTCTGATCAACTCTGTATGGGGTTACAAATGTCTCAGTTCTACAGGTATCCCTTTCATGCCTTAGGTTTGGGAGGTTCTCATCACATAGTATCCTTTGGAATAAATTTCCTAATCCTCTCTTGTTGTTTTCAGCTCCTTTGTGACCTTCCTGAATTCGTAGGTTTCATTTCTTCTTTTTACCAAAGACCTTTTCAAAATCTTGCTCATACTGTTTGATCTTTCTTTTTTGGCATCTGAGGAAATAAGGCTCTTCACTTTTTCTTCATTATTATCTAATCTTGTTTTTGGCTTTGTCTAGTCTGGATATTAAAGATTCTACTATAGTACTGAGTTGACTGATTTTGCTTTGTATCTCCAGGATTTCTGTTTGATTCTTCTTCAGGATTTCAATTTCTTTGCTAAAATTTTCTGCCAAGTTATATACCTTTTTGTCCAGTGAATTAATTGCTCTCATGGTGGTATCTTTGGGTCTTTCAATATATCAGTAAGCAGAGTTCCAAATTCTTTTTCTGGCATTTCTAAGCATCCAGTTACTTTGAAATTATCCATTGAGGGGCTCTAGTCTATCAGATCTTTCCATCCACCTTGATCTTTCATGGTTTGTATGTTTTTCTGTTGAGGCTTGCACATTGTTTGGTCTTGGTGCTAGGTCTCACCTCCTTCACATGTAAAGAAGTCCTCCCTACCAATAAGTAGATGATGACTGGTCACCTGGACTTCTCCCTTGCCCCCATAAATACCACCCTTATTGTCCAGTGCTTAACTCTCACTGTAGCCTCTGCAGTCAACACTGCCCCATCTGTTTCTCTCTGTTCGCTGTGGTCACATCCCTCAATCTTGCCACTGCCTGAACCATCTCTTTTCAACTCCCTGGACCTGTGGTGCCCCTTCTCTGCATCCAGGTGTTCCTGGACCGCAGCATCACATCTCTGTGTCATAGGCACAGGCTCTCAGGGCCCTTGAAGGCCTCAGCCTGCAGTGTCTCTCAGCCTCTCTGGTCCTGCCCACACTCCCAGGGCCTAAATGCACCATTGCCTGAATGTCTTTCTTAGTCTTGCTGGTTCCTCCACACTTCTCTGGGTCACCGGCCTGAGCCCTAAACTTCCCACTGCCTGAATCATCTCTCTTAGGCTCCCTGGTCCCATGGCAGCCCTTCTCTGTGTTGAGGTCCTAGGCTCTCACCGTGCCTCAGCCTGAACAGATTTCCTTAGATTTGAAGTTTCAGTGGTGGAAGCTGTTCCTCTCCAACCTCCAAACTCACCACCACTCAGTCGCTCTCCCTTCGACTTGTGGTTCCAGTGCTGACAGAGGCCAGGACAGCAAAAGTCTCTCCTCAGTAAACAAACAAATGCAGTCCTGGGGTCTGAGACCCTGCAGGGGTGCAGCACAGCCCGGCCTCCTCCCAGGAGAGTCCCACAGTACCTCTAGCCAGCTGCATACTCTCCTGGAGGGCCCATATCCTCTGAAATCTTTCACAGTTGTTTTCATTGGGTTGCGGATTCTGGTGAGTTGCCCCACTGTTTCCTCCTCTTCTCCATTGTTTTAGTCTCCACTATTTGGCAATCTGTCCTCTGCCATCCTTTTTCTTTTTCCTTTTTTTGGTAAATAATTAAAGCTGTTTCTCCACTCTTTTTTTTTTTGTTTGTTTGTTTTGAGCAGAGAACTTCAGGAATTTTCCTGTTTCTTCCCTAGTTGAATCATGGCTGTTAATGATCCACCTTCTTAACTGGAACTCCTCAGATTTTTACATTAAAAAAAAAAAGTCTCACTTACACTTTCCTGATATGATATTACATCTATATTTCTATATTTACTTGTTTACTATTTGCAAATCCCATTATGAATATCAGGCCCATGAGTGTTGATAATAGCCTATTTTTTTCTGCTACATCATCCATGCCTAGAATATAATGTGTGCTTAATAAATATTATTAAATAGAATAATAGCTAGTATTTACTGAGTACCGAAAATGAGCAAAAGACCACTGTAAGTGCTTTCTTTACCTGTCTAAATTAATCTAATCCTTCTAACAACCTCATGAAGTATTAGTACCTCCATTAAATACATAAGGAAATTGAGGTTTAAGTAATTTTGTCCAAGGTGTAGAATGCGGCAGAAATAGCATTTGAACCTTTGCAGTTTAATTCCTAAGCCTAAGCTCATGATGTCTAAGCTTATGTGATCAGGATTATATTCTCAGTGAATTCACTGAATGAACTGATAGATGAGACAAAATATAATTTTTTTTCACATTAGATAGTTTGTTGCCTTGGAACTTTGTGGAATATGATAGTGAGTTAAAGTTAGAGCCATCCTCAATGGCAGACACTCTTTTATAATTCTAAACTTCTGAATGAAAGGTTAATGTGATGTGCAGATGTATGGAAATAGTGGGGATATCATGAAAAAAGTTATAGCTCTAGAATAATTGTGTACCTGGACTATTTCTTTTTTCTTTAAAATAGAAGGACTATAAAAAGAAGTAGTCAGAAGGATTAATGGACATGAAATTGACTCACAGGGAAATGATCAGGAGACGTAAATTTCTATATAGGCAATGTCATAGACTGAATGTTTGTCGTCTTTTCTGAAATTAGTATACTGAATACTAACTCTCAATATGATAGTGTTTGAAGGTAGGCCTTTGGGATGTGATAGGTCATGAGAGCAGAGCTGTTTTGAATAAGACTGGTACTCTTTTAAAAGAGACCATGAAGAGCTGTCTCACTTCTTCTGTCATGGGCGGACAGAGAAAAGATCCATGTCTGTGAACAAGATATCACCAGACAATGAATCTGTTGGCATTTTGATCTTATTCTTTCCAGCCTCTAATACTATGAGAGATTAATATTTGTTATTAATGCCACCTTGTCTGTCATATTTTTGTTATAGCATCCTGAAAGCACCAAGACAGCTTAAGTTATAGAGAAGGTATGTGGACTACTGGGGGCCTAATAATCACTAATGAAATGGGAGAACAGCCTATTACTTATTAAGTATAAGGAAATTTGGCTGAGAATTAAAAACAAATTAGTGAAATTGTGCTACTTTTGAAACAGTTCTAATCACCATTATCAACGGAAGAAGGAGCTAACACTGATTTCTGAACTGCTCCACCTGTTGGATTGACGAGATACTGATAATAATTTTAGTGTACTTAAATTTTCTTGGGATGAAATTAGAAACATTTTAAGTAGAAACCAATTTCTGGCATGTAAATTAAATTTTAAAATGTTTTATTCAATATTAAAGTTCCCCCTTATGTTTCATATATTTACAAAATCTAACAATCCTTTGCTTACCCAATGAAGACTGAAAAGTGTTTAAAATTTGGAGAGATTTTAGTCTTAGCAAGATAGCATTCTTCATTGATATTCTCATTACAAAACAAATTTTCTTTCCTCAGTATGATTGCATGTGTACTGACACTATAAACAATTATGACATTAAGTTAAACAGAAAGTTAGTATTACTATTAAATAATATTTTTAAAAAGATACTCATTGTTGTCACTTCTGTTCAAATAGTACTGGAAGTCCTAGCCAGGGCAATTAAGCAAGGGAAATAAAAATAAAAGGCACCTAAACTGAAACGAAAAAGTTAAAATTTTCCCTATTTGCAGATAACATGATCTTATATACAGAAAACCATAACAATTCTACAAAAAACTGTTAGATCTAGTAAATGAATTCAGGAAAGTTTCAAGATTTAAAAAGAAAAAAAAAATCTACCAGGGTTCCAAATCTATGAAAAATTAGGTTCAGATTTGGTGTGGGTTCGATATGTTAATAATTAAAGGGTTCAAGTTTGGGTTGGATTCAGGTTTAAAAATTTTAATCCTATGTGTAAGACAGATGAATAACTTTTTTCAACTTTTTTTTCCCAAATTTTGAATATCTAATGATACAAAAACAAAAAACAAAAGATTAAATGCTGAACCCAAACCCAATTTTTCACTGAGTTTGGGTTCAGGTTCAAATTCAGGTTCAAGTTTTGTTTGAAGTCCTGATATCTATTCATAGGATTTAAACCTGAACCTGAACAAAAACTGAACCCTCTAAATTTTAACATACTGAAACTGCACCCAAAAGTGAAATGTATTTTTCATAGGCTTGAAGCTATGAATACAAAAATCAGTAGCATATCTATATGACAATAGCAAATTATCTAAAAAAGTAATCAAGAAAACAATCCCATTCATGATAGTTACAAAAAATAGATTTAAGAATAAACATAACCAAGCAGGTAAAAGATATCTACCCTGGAAACTATAAAACACTGCTGAAAGAAATTGAAGAGGACACAAATAAATGGAAAGAGGTCATTTGTTCATGGGTTGGAAGAATGAATACTATTCAAATGTCCATATTACCCAAAGCAATCTACAGATTCAATGTAATCTCCATCAAAGTAACAATGACATTTTTCATGGAAATAGAAAAAATCAATTCTAAAATTTATGGGGAACTAAAAAACAAAACAAAACAAAACAAACAAACACAAAAAAACAAAACAAAAAAACCCTAAGAGGTAAACATACCACAAAGCTACAGTAAGTAAAACAGCATAATACTGGTATAAAAACAGACATGCTAATGGATCAGAATAGAAAGTCCAGAAACTCATGTTTTTATAGCTAATTGATTTTCTATAAGGTACCAAGAACACACAATAGGAAAAGGAGAGTCTCTTTTAATAGATGGTGCTGGGAAAAATGGATATCCACATGCAGAAGAATGAAACTGAAACCTTGTCTTATACCATATACAAAACCTAACTCAAAATGGATTAAAGACCTAAATGTAAAACCTAAATGTGAACTATGAAACTCCTAAAAGAAAATACAGAGGGAAAAGTTATACAATATTGGTCTGGGCAATGGTGTTTTGTTTTGTGTTGTTTTGTTTTATTTTGGATGTGCCCTCAAAAGCAAAGGCAATCAAAGCAAAACTAGACAAATGGGATTACATTAAACTAAAAAGCTTCTGCACAGCAAAGGAAACAACAGAGTGAAGAGACAGCCTGCAGAGTGCGAGAAAATACTTACAAACTATATATTTGACAGGGACTAATATCCAGAATATACAAGGAACTCAAAACAACACCAAAACAAGAAAATGAGTAACAATATTAAATATGGGCAAAAGAGTTGAATAAATATTTTTCAAAAGAAGACATACAAATGGTCAATAGGTACATGAAAAGATGCTCAGCATCACTGATCAGCAGGGAAATGCAAATCAAAACCACCATGAGATATCACTTCTCCCCAGTAAGAACAGCTATTGTAAAAAAGACAAAAGATAAATACTGGCTAGGGTGTAGAGAAAAGGGAACTCATACACTGTTGATGGGAATATAAATTAGTATAACAATTGTAGAAAATAGCATGGAAGTTCTTTAAAGTATTAAAAATAGAAATACTACATGATCATCCAGCAATTCTACCTCTGGGTATATAAGTAAAGGAAATGAAATCAATATGCTTTCCCATGTTGACTACATCATTATTCAGAATATCTCAAACAGGGAATCCACCTAAGTGTGGATAACTGGATAAAAAAAAAGTTGTACACACACACACACACACACACACACACACACACAAATGGGATACTCTTCAGCCTTTAAAAAGGAGGAAATTCTATCATTTGTGACAACATGGATGAAACTGGAGAACATTATGTTAAGTGAAATAAGCTAGGAAGAGAAAGATGAAGACTGCATGATTTCACTCCTACATGGCATTTAAAAAAGCTGATCTCATAAAAGGACAGTAGAATGGTAGTTCCCAAAGGATTAGGCAGCTGGGGTGGGTAGTTGGGGAAATACTGGTCAAAGGATATATAATTATAGTTAGACAGGAAAGGGGGGAAGTCTAGAATAGGTAAATATAGATAGGCAGAAAGGAGACTGCCTGGGGCTGGGGAGAGGGAAGACAATGGGGGAACCAGAAATTGGGAATCACTGTTATGAAGTTTCTTTCTTAGGTGATGAAAATATTCTAAAATTGATTGTGATGCAAGTTGGTGAGCATACTAAAAATCATTAGATCGTATACCTTAAATGCATGAACTGTATGATATAAGTTATATCTCAATAAACTTGTTTAAAAGAAATAATCATATACTTTATCAAATGATTCATGACAGGGTTCCCTAGAAAGAAAACTATGAAAGAGTTTTATAAATATTAACTCATACGAAATCATTCAAGATATGTGTAATTTGAACCTGTCTAACTAGAATCTCCATTTGCAAATGCTCTTGTATGACCCAGAGATGAGATAAAAGTACAAAGTATCAAAGGGAAAAAGAGATACAATATTTAAAAAGTTGCTGAGAGATACTAAATTGATTTCTACCCGTCTTGTCCCAATTGGAAACTTAGTTGGAGTTTAGTTTTAAAAGTTATTTTTCCATACTGTGTCATGTTAGGCAAGGCTGGAACTCCTTTTCTTCAAGGGAGAAAGTTAAATGCAATAATAGAAGAAATATTAAGGTTATTCATTATTTAGTATTTAAAATAACTTAATTAAAAATCCTACTTAATCACCAAACTTTAAATTTATGGTAATTGACAGTTCTTCTGTGGGACCATTTAAGAAACCAAAAGTAAATAGGAAACAAAAAGGAACAAAAATTTAAAATAGGGTTGTATCACAAATCAGAACACAAGAGCTTAAAAACTTTTAGAGTCATCTTCTAAAAATGGCAACAGGCTTATCTGAGATTGGGGCCTTTTACCAGGAAAACATTTCGCTTTTCTCTTGGTTGAAGAAAGCTTACAAGTGTAGATAATGGGAGAAACTCAGAAATAATGGGGAATAAGGAAGGTCTCAAGGGAAAGGGACCAAGAGAAGTAAAACATACGTTTTTTTTCCAAGACATTTGCCATCTGTGTCTCTCCAAAGGATGCCAGGCAGCTCCCCAGCCTGTGGGTTAGGGAAGCTCATCTCACCAACCCTGGAAGATAGCCCATCAGGTTTTCCCACTTGGAGGATAAAGGGTAGCAGATGGGATCCTATGATTGTCATGAGGCTATTTGGAAATGGAAGGCCATGAGGTTGGTGGTGTTCACTGTTACTCAGTTAACCTTTCCTTTCTTTCATCTTTTCTTTAATGAACTCTATAATTTTACATGCTGGGTTCCCTATCAATACTATTTATAACTACTTTGTTCTTTTTATTTAGTTAGTTTTAAATTTCTCTCTTTAAAAAAAACCTACCTTCATATATATTGAGAAAGATACTTTTGCAGTTTTCTACCAAAAGATTTGTAGTTGTGCCTCAGACATGACAAAATTCAGGCATTAAAAATGTTATATTTTGAAAATGCTATATATGGACATAGCAAAGCAGCAGCATGCTTTTAAAGAAAGCAGTACTGCCATACCTACAAATTTATTGATACATTAAAAAAATCACATTGCTCTGATACTTTCTAAATTTGAAATTGCTCTTTTTCACATTAACAAATGAAATGTATACTTTTAGTTAATATTAAAGTCTGCTGAAAAATAAGAATTAAAAAAAGGATTTTGCAGCTTGTCAAATTGATATTTGATATCTATATGTATAACCCTATTTTTAATGTATAAGTATAATCTCATTAGGTATTTGAAATATAAGTATAATCTCACATTTCTGTGTGATCATAAGAATCATACCAACTATATATTACCAAAACCCCCAATATTCCAGAGAAATAAATACACTTGAGGCATATTTTTGCTTTCTCTGTTACTAATACAACAGGAAGCATATTGAGAAAAATATCTGCAAAAAGATTTTCCTTAATTTTGAAGGCTTTTCATTTCTATTACTGTTTTAAAATAGTCTACCTTCTTAAAGTCTATTGCACAGATCAAATCATGATCCTGGTTTCCCATGATGACAGATACATTCTACTTGAGGTGGGCTTTCAGTGCCAAGATCATTAAGAGATTCTTTGAATTACTTTTTAAATGTCCTTTTCCCTCAGGATTTTCACTTATGTCTAATTAGACTACTAACTCCAAGCTATGTAATCCCTGTTGCCAAAACTGCTAAATGCTTCAATAAGTAGGAGAAGGGCATCAATGGAGCAAGACAGATGTAATGTCACTAGTTAACAATAGAGGTGGGAAGCAGCTGCCTTAACTATGAAGCTTATTAATACATGGTGTTAAAAAAATTGGCAAGGGTTCTTATAAAATACCTAATCTTTTCAAAATAGCATCAGATTGTTTAAAACTTCAAATACATGTCTTCAATAAGGAATGTGGAAATTACTATTTTGGTAGTAATTAATATCTGCATTTAATATTTACATTCTATCTATCTACTTACATATCTATCAAAGGAAGAAATCCCCTAAATTTATTATTTGCAGGAACATATGAAACCATCAAGAACTGTGAAAAAGTTACTGGGCTCAAGAATCAAGATGGCCTCATGATTTCAATTTTAGTTCTACTGAATTAAAGTCATTACCTTTTTAGATTAAAAAGCCCTACTCAATGTCTTCCATCATTTGAGATTTGAGTAGCTCACTTTAGGCCATTAATACTTCCTCTTTAATGTTCTACTTCTATTTCTTTTTTTTTTTTGGTAGTACTTTGGGGTTGAACCCATGACCTCACATATATTTTACAAGTGCTCTACTACTGGGCTGCACCTCCAGTGCATTTTTTGTTTTGAGACAGGGTTTCACTAAGTTACTCAGGCTACCTCTGGCCTCAAACTGGCTATCTTCCTCCAAGTTTCTGGGATTAGAGGTGTGTGCTACCATGCCTGGGGATAATTTTTTCTTTTTTTTATGATGAGCAAGATTCTATTGCTATGTCTTTCATGGTTTATTATAATGGATCAGGGCCTATTTATGTATTAACATACACATATATATGTACAATAACAACATATGATAAATTCCTTGGAAAGGTTCACTATTCTATATCCTTATCTCAGAAAGTGCCTCACATATTGCAGACAGACAATAAATATTTTTTCAGTGAATCAATATATAGTCTATAAGTAGAAAAATGACCAAGAAATTTAATAAGGAAAAATGGAGAATAACATATAAAGGATAGAACATTTTCCATATACTCTTTAAGATATTTCTTCAGATAATCTCTTTTTGCTAAGCTCCTTACTTACTTACTAAATCCTTACTATTTGAAAGAATTCAGTCTCACTGTAAGCTCAAAAACTGACTATTGATCCTCCATCCTTTGGTCAGAAAGGCATTATTTATATACCGATTTTTTATTTTTGAAGGAGAATAGCTTTTCTGGTAAATATTATAAAGGCAACAAAATAATTATATTCTCACTTAAAAAGAAATTCCAAAAGAAGATAGTAATACATAAAATAACCACATAAAGAGTAATAATTCCAATTCATTTTTTAGAAAAGGAAAATAGCCATATGGCTAAGTATAAGATTCTAAATATCTTCTCTAAAGGAAGGAAAGAGCTCAAAGAAGGTAACAAACATCAGTTAGGAATACATAATATCAAGAAATCATCACTTGAAATTACACCTTGATGTTATCAAGTGAAGGGAAGTAATAGGTTTATATGCTTTCAAATATTTTGGTGAATTAATGTTTTCATATTTTTTCATTTTATGGTTATCGTCTAGCTTATTTTCTCTATGCTAACAATCACATTAGAACACATTCTGAGGACTGCAAACTCTTAGGAACCATAATTTCTATGTTATAACTAATACCTACCAAAGAAAGTAATATATAAAAGACATAATATGTACCTTATGAAATAATGGGAAGGCTTCATCACTGACAAAACTCAATTTAAGAAAATACTGTAGTATATTCAAAGAAATACTCAAAAGAAAAGGAACTTTTTAGCTGCAATGATATCAGAAACATTAAAAAATCTTACTAAAATAATTGATATAAAGAAAAAGAAGCATCCATGAATGTATTTTGAAGGGACCCTGAGAGTGAATAAGTTATAATACTGAATTGTCCAGAAACATAACCTGACTTTAAGTGCTACAATAACATAGCAGTGATCATAAAGATAGGTCTCTGAAACACTATAGCTATCTCTGCTGCTTATCTTTACCCTCTTTACCAATTATCATCTTGCTCCTTATAGCTCTTCTTTCACTGTTTCAGTCTGGTTTCAAAACCACAAGGAAATTCACATGCATATCTAGTGGTGAGAGTGGGGAGGACATTGAGGTTCTGTGAGTCATTTGTTGTCTCTGGTGTGGCCAAAAAAATTAAAAAATACTTCTCATAGTGAGACTCTGTCTCCAAAAACCAAAACAAGCAAATAAACAAACCACAAAACAACCACATATACACAAAAACACACTTCTCAATGAGAAAAATTTCTAGAAATTGTACTCTTATTACTTCACACACAATCTTACTGTACCATTTAATATTTTTCTATTGTGTTAGTATGTAGATAATAATTCCTAGGAAAGCCATTAACAACACAGGGGGCTGGAGATACAGCTTAGTGGCAGAGTACCTGATTAGACCAGATTGTTTTTTGGAAGTGGGTTGCTGGGTCCTTCTTCCAAGCCTACAGCACCTGGTGTTCCCAGGTGGTCTCCCATTGAAGTACTAACCAGGCCCGACACTGCTTAGCTTCCAAGATTTGATGGGATTGGATGCCATAGTGGTATGGCTGTGGGCTTTTATCCTGACTTAAATATTAATACTGACCCAACCTATTCTCAGAAGCATCCAAGTTTAGATGATAAATTATGTGGTCACCTTTATGGGGAACACAGTCTAGATAAGAAACTTTGTAGTAACCTTTCTTGACAGGAGGAGGAACTTCATGAATAGTTTCTATTAAATTTCAAGACTCTGACAGCAACACTTTAAGACCTAAATTAAAAGTTGTTGTTGTTAAGTGCCATCGAGTTGGGTCTGACTCACAGTGACCCTATGTACTACAGAAGGAAATACTCCTCAACACTGTATTATGCCTGGCACTATGTCAATGCTTCTCTGCTATTCATAGTGTATTTGATGGCTGATTGTTTCAGGATTGTTTTAGGAGTTGGCTGCCAGGTCTTTCTCCCATTAAATTAAAAGAGATGGTATGAAATACATATTTAGAAACAATGCAATAATATCATGAAACTTACACTCAGAATTGAAAGCAATTCTTCAATATTGCATTCAGGTTTCAAACGGTCCTTGAACATTTTAACTGTTTGGTGCTTCAAATAGTAATAGGAGGCAATTCGGCCATATGTTAGAGGCTCAATGCTCCGATTATCCTATGTCAAAAGAAAGATGAAAAGACATAAGCAAAAAGTATAATGGAAGAACATATTCTTCAAAAATTAATAAATCATACAGCTGGTTGCTACTGTAACAATTTCATTACAAACTACCTCCATACCCCCAATACTGGAGAGTTGAACCCAGGGCCTCACACATGGCAGTCAAGTGTGGAGATACAAGCCCAGGCCCCTTTTTATTTCTGAGACATGATCTCGCAGAGTTGTACATGCTGTCTCTGGGATTACAGGCATGTACCATGATGACCAGCTTGTTACAAATTTTGGTATCACTCAAAGCAAAAGCCCCATTGTTAAAAAGCTATGCACTAGAGTGCATATGATTAATTCCTACCTCTCCAATTTCAATACAGTAGGAAAGTTCCAATTCAATCAGAGACTTCTCAATCAGATGGGATAAAAATTTGTTCACAGAATCATGGCTCACGTCACCCAAATTGTAGTAGCTAGGAAAAAAAAAACAAGGATATTATTTGTTTCAAGATATTTTCTACAAAAACTCTTTACCTCAGTTTTGTAGTTCTTTTCAGAATTTCAAAATCACTAAATTACATTTACAGCAAATTAAAATAAAGCAACTGCAATTACTATTCTCATTTTTCAGATCAAAAGCCCCATATTAATCTTTGCTGACACTGATGAAAATGATAGTACATTAAAATATATAAAATGAGGAACAAAAATTCTGTATTACATTGAAAAATACTAAACTACTATGTTAAAACTAGTATTACTTTGGTTTATCCAACTATAGCAAAGTAAAATCATGCACTGAATTAAGAGAGTGTGAAATATGAAGTATATTATGTATATATATTATTTCTTCCTTTATTATAAAATCTATTCTTAGTAATTTTAAAAACCTCACAGAACTATTTACTTGAGTGGTAAGTATGTTCTTTTAGGAAATTTAGTCAACTACTGTTTCTGTAGTACATAAGAAATAAACCTCAAAACAACAAGAACAATGCTTAGAAGGGACGTTATCAAACTAAAAATAAGACTTTCTAACTAAGTTTCAATAGGCAGAAAGCACATAGGTCTGGCTCTGTATATTTTCCAAGATAAAAGCCCAAGGACAGGCAATTCACCTGAATGTTCTTCCCTGAAGCTGTAGAAGTCCTTGGCAAATCCCTATGATCAACAGGAATCTGTGTGTGGGAAGACAGCCATAGGACGAGGGACTACACCTATAATCGTGGCAGTTTTCTAATTCCTCCTGGGTGAACCCTGTACCAGAGTCAGCATGGAGAATTTACATGCCCTCCCTCCCCTTTTCTCATCTAAATCAAGTAACAGGGTTGGAAAATGGTCTTAGAACCTTATAACAGGTTCTCATCACTAATATCCTACCAGAACAGCTTTATACTTACACAGCACTGTTGTTGTTGTTAGGTGCCATCGAGTTATGTCTGACTCATAGAGACCCTCATAGGGTTTACAATGGATGATTTTTTGGGGATTGCCATGCGAGTGGATTGTCATGTCCTTTTCCCATGTTTGTAGTGCTAGGAATGGAAATTGGGACCCCAGAGACTGCAGAGCAGCGCTCTACCAACTGAGCTAAATCCCAGCCCCTACATAGGACTGTTGTTTGTTGTTAGGTGCCTCCAGTTGGTATCCGACTCATAGCGACTCTCATAGGGTTTTCAATGGCTGACTGTTTCGGGGTTGCCTTGGGAGTGGATTGCCAGGCCCTTCTCCTGTTTTTGCGGTGCTGGGAATTGAACTCGGGAACTCAGAGACTGCAGCGCAGCACTCTACTAACTGAGCTAAATCCTGGCCCCTACATAGGACTAGGAAGGCAATAGTCATAGCCAAAGAAAAGGGTGTTATCAAGTTTTAAATGGAAGAGCCTATAGGAAACCACAACCTGAAAGGGATAGAGAAATACTGTAAGAGAACTGGAGGATGCCTTTTTTTCCCTTTCTTCAAAGGGAAAGACTTGAAGATAGTATAGGTTTAAAAATTATTTAAAAATAGGTGGAACAGGACTTAGGTCGGTGTGTATTTTCATTACAAAGAGAAGTTAGTACAAATTGCTAAGTCCATCCAAATATGAGAAGTCTTCACTTACGAATTAAGACACTAGAACTTATTTGGCAAAATAATTTTTCATAAAGCAAGGAATAAAATTACTTTTAGTAAGTTTAGAATTGCTTTTCCTAAAAATAAAGTTGTCATAAGCTAAAATTAAGTAATACTTATAAATGAAAGATTAATGTACCAAATGCAGGGCTGTCATTAATCTAAAAAAAAAGTCCTCAGATTTATGCCTAACTGGCCATACATGGAAATGAAAAACATTAGAAAAAGATATCAAGTATTCCCTTTACCCTGGACAATGACTAAGGTGGAATATTTAGTTAGAATAATGTTTTCTATTTTAGAAGTAAAAATAAAAATTCTAGCTGTTCAAAACTGTATAAAAGAGACAGATCTCCAATGCCAATCCAAATTGTTAAAAGTACTTTTTGTTTCAGTTTCTCAAAGAGATGAAATTCCTAAAACTTTCTGCAATGTAAGTGCTTACTCTGTATTTCATAATCTTTTAGCTTTCTAAGTCTATAAATTCTCCAATACTATTTTCAGCTGCCTAGACTAAAAAAGTTATTCCTAAATTGAAAATGCTAGTAAAAATGTGCCACAGATAACAAAAAAGCACTACTATTTGTAAAGTAAGAATCAAACTATTCATGCAATTAAAATACAGAAAATAATATTACCATGAACTAAAAAAACCTAAAATTCCCTTTTTATGTATAAATTTCTTGTTGCTGTTGTTAGGTGCTGTCAATTCAGGCCCAACTCATAGCAACCCTCTCATACGGTTTCTAATGACTGATTATTTTGGGATTGCTTAGGGAGTGGATTGCCAAGTCCTTCTCCCATTTCTGTGGTGCTAGGGATCAAACCTGGGTCCTCAGAGAGTACAGAGTAGGGGGAAGCACCCTATCAACTGAGCTAAATCCCGGCCCATAAATTTCTTAGGTTATTTGAAAAAAAAAATCTCATATTTACTACTACTGATTACCATACGCCATTATCCTGTAAATGTAACTGGAATCCCAACTTTGCCATTTTATGTTTTAATGAATAAACGTGGTATTTAAAACCATCAGCAATTTCTTTAAAAATCAGACTCTTTTTTAATACTTATTTTATTCACTGTTTTACTTCATCCACTGAATTTTGTTTTATTTTATTCACTATATTTACAAAATATATTTTGATGGGCTAGCATCCCTTCTAAAGTTTGCTTATTCAAGTCTATTGGAACTTTTTAAAAGACTAATTTGTGGCTTTCCTCTACATAAAATATAGTCTGGGTAAATTTGTCTTATATGTATAAAATAAGTTATCAAAAAGAAAAGAAATCAATTAAAATCACGTCTCTGAGACTAAAACAAATTATCTAGTGACCTCATTAAAATATTATTCATCATCTAACTTATTAAACATTAAAAGGCTTCTTTGAGCACAAAATATTTAAAAAATCTGTTGTTGATATTCATCCTAATCTTTTTCTAAATGTGGTCACCAACATTCCTATTGATTTGCACAAAAAATTCAAGTAACTGAACTTCACTGATCTTTATCAAATAATACTCTTTGCTTAATATTTAGAATGAAGGGTAAAGTCATCTAAGACATTTAAGAATCTTTATAAAAGATATTGTTACATCTTAATTAGATATATAACTTGTGAAACATTGTAAAATAATACAGCTAAATGTGAATAGAATATTTTAGGATATGCAAAATATTGTTACTGCATTCTGACACTTTTCCATGAAAGGATGGAGTTTAGATTTATATTATTTCTATGAGTAGTATAATATGCTATATACTTAATGGACTTCTATTAAGTGAACTTTTTAGTTACTGCCCATTTTCTAGCCTGAACCAGCATAAGTGTTCAATTTACAATATTACATATCATTAATTTCAATAATTAGTCTAGTAAATTGAAAAAGCACATAACAGCTAACTAAAAAGGTCTGTTTTCATGTTGTACTCTCCACAGTACAAAATTTATAACTTACTGGTTATTTAATAGAAATTTTACACAACTGTTTAATTACAGATAAAAGATACAATGTAGTTTCATGCTCACTGCATTGAATCATCAAGTCATTATCTTTCCCTTGCTATAAACAGACAGCCTACCTTTTTGTCAGCATGCTATTTCATTTATTTCACAGAGAAACCCAGTTTCACTATAATTGACTTGTCACAAGCTCTAATTTATGAGACTGAGCTGTAAGATTTCTCTATATTGGACTCAACCTGCACACAAGCAGGGTTGAATATTTACAATGCTGTTAACAGGTGCTGAGTTGTTTAATGATTCTAATAGCCAGAAGCATACTGAGAAAGCCAGCGGGATCACAATTACAGGCTGTTTGAACACAACAATTACTAGTCCCCTGAGAGGTGTGAAAGTCAAAGGCAGTTTGATAGTGACAGCATCTAGCACATGGGCTAGACAAGCTAACTTCTATTAGCAGTCCATTGGGAAAAAGTCATAACAAACCTTTCCCTATCATAAAAATTTACAGAGTTCATAAAATTTAAACAATCACAAACTAAAACAACTTCTCAAAGATTATTTTTAAAAGATCTTATCAAATGACAGACAAGAATATCCCATGTGAAACCTCAAGTTACCTTTTTTTCAACCTTAATACAGATGGCATTTTACCAGTTGGGAATGAAAAACATTTTATAGTAATGTAAAACATAGATAAAGTTAGACCAAACAGTTTGGATTTAATGTGACTAGTGGCAGCTATTTCCTGTTTGCTTTATGTAAACCTGGCCAGATATCTTGCTGGGAAATTTTTCATCAGTATTGAAATGCTGCTGCTATAACTGTCAGTACTGGGAAGTCATTTGTTACAGACCATTTTTTTTTATGTTCAGATTATGCAGCAGTAATAATGACACAAATAATGAAAGTGGTTGCATGGACAGCTGAAACTACCACAACATTTTTGGCATATATATATATATATATATTTAAAAGCTTTCTCAGAGGAAAAACAGAGAGTAAAAGTGAAAATACAAATTGAACCCAGAACTCAATTTGGAATATGTTATATTTGATGAAAGCACAAGCATATGTATTTGCACACATTTGAACAAATGTATATATGTATAAGCATATACATTTATATGTAATTGCATCTTTATATGCATATATTTGCATATATATGTCTATTATGTTCCCTCTTCCCCTTCCTATGAGCACATGCATACAAATACAGACACATGTATAGGCATGCATATATGGGGACATGCATATGGATACACACACACACACACATGAAAACCAACAGAAATATAGTGAACAGTCCAGGAACAATAGTTGGAATCTTTGTCAATATAAGTTTTACTTTTGGTGTAGTGTAGTGGTAGGCTTTATAGTAGCAGTATGATTATGGGTTGGAGAATCAAGTCATCATCATCATCATCATCATCATTATTATTATTTTGCACCTGATTGTATTTTGAAAGTAGGATTCCTTTTCTATGGTTAAATAAAACTGTCTCTTTGTTACACATGGAGGCTGATAAGTTTGCATATTTATCCTTTTACCCCCAAAAAAGTCAAATCTCAATTTATGGCACTGGATGACAGGAAGTATTAAGGAAAAATTAAAACAGCACATAATATCAATCCTGTGATTGAGAAAATGATTTTATACTTCATAAAACTTTTATTGGGCTGGAATTTAGCTCAGTTGGTAAAGCAGTGCTCTATAGTCTCTGAGGTGCCAGGTTCGACTCCCAGCACCTCAAAAATAGGAGAAAAATGTGGCAATCCCCTCCTCAGGCAATCCTGAAACAATCAGCCATTGAAAACCCTGTGAGGGTCCCTATGAGTTGGACATGACTTGATGGCACCTGACAACAACAACAACAACAACAACTTTTATCAGATCTGAAAATGAGTAGGAAAAATTAACCAGTTTCCTGAACTCCTGTCTTTGTGTCCTCCCAGATTTGGGGAAAGATGATTTTAACAAAATAATTAAAAAGATAATCAAAAGCCAAGCATGAAGATGTGAAAAAAAGGGATTCCCTGTGCACTGCTAGTGGGAATGTAAATAAAGTATAGGCATTTTAGAAAACAGTATGGAGACTCCTGAAAAAGCTAAAACTAGAATTATCATATGATCCACCAATCCTACTACTGGTTATATATCTCTAATGTTGAAGAGATATATGCACTGCCATGTTCATTGCAGCATTATTCACAATAGCCAACATAGGAAAGCAATCTAAGTGCTTATCAATGGAAGAATAGATTTTAAAAAGTGGTATACATTTATAAAAAGGACTACTACTCAGCCTTAAAAAGGAATGAAATTCTGCATTTGCAACATTTTACATGGTTGAACCTACAGGATATTATGCTAAAAAAAATAAGCCAAGCACTGAGACAAATTTTGCATGATCTCACTTATATATAGAAATGAACAAAACAGGAGGGAGCAGAATGTTGACTACCCGAGGTGGAGGGAGCAGGCAGGGTAAGCAGAGAGATGGAAAATATTGCTCATACAATACAGAGCTTCAGTTAGATAAGGAATAAGAAGATCTGGTGATCTACTGTATAGCAAAGTGATTATAGTTAAGAATAATGTACAGTATTTCTTAAAATTATTAAAAAATGGATTTTGAAGTGCACCATAAAGAAATAAGTACATGAGGTGATGGATACATTAATTGTGTTCAATTTATTCACTACATAATTGAAACATCTCACTTTTTACCCCATAAATATAGACAATTATTGTCAATTAAAAGTTGAAAAAAAGAAATCTTATATCCACACAAAATTCCAAACATAAATATTTAGCAACTCTGTTTTTAAAAAAAGCCAATCAGAAAAAATGTTGCTATTGTTGTTGTTGTTGTTAGTTGCTTTCCAGTGGGGTCTGACTCATAGTGACCCTAAGTATAACAGAAAGAAAAGCTCATCGACTCTGTGCCAGGCATGTGATGCTTTTTATGCTTAAATCCACTATTGCAGTCACTGTGTCAATCCATCTAGTGGAGGGTCTTCCTTTTTTTCATTGACCTGCCACTCCCAAACATGATGTCCTTCTCTAGGAATTTGTCCCTCCTGACAACATGTCTAAAATACGTAAGACAGTCTAGCCATCTTTGCTTTTAAGGAGCACTGTGGTGCACTTCCAGGATAGATCTGTTGGTTCTTTTAGCAACCCATATTCAATATTCATCTCCAGCACTGTAATTCAAAAGTATCAATTCTTCTCCTACCTCCCTTATGTTGTTTCCTGTATAACTTATTTTATTTTATTTGAAGACAGTGTCTTCCTATGTAGTGTAGGCTGGCCTTAAACTTGTGCTCTTCCTACTTCAGACTCCCGAGGACTGGGATTAGAGGAGTGTGCCATCATGTGTAACTACTCTCTTATTTTTACAGCTTGAGTCTACCTTTTGGTTTGATTTCATTTTTCATTAGAATAAAACTTTTAAAATCTCAAGCCATTAGAGTTTCCCCATTCTTTCTATTGTTTATTTCTGACAAGTTGGGTATCCCTAATAGGAAAACCAAATTCTAAAATACTCCAAAATCTGAAACTTTTTGAGTACCAACATGATGTCACAAGTGAAAAATTTCACACCTGCTCTCATGTGACAGGTCACAGTCAAAAGGGAGGTACACGATAATTCTGTATAACACAACTTTAGGATATATGTGTAAGGTACATATGAAACAAATGAATTTCCAAATATTCCAAAATCAAAAATAAGTTGAAATACACAACACTTCTATTCCCAAGCATTTAGTAAAAGGAATATTCAACTCACATTGCATCACACATTGAGAATGCAGCTTTATAATCTCTAAAATTTGAAATACGTTGAGATGCTCTTTGTTGTGTAGTTTATGGTAAATTTCTACTAGTAAATATTCCATGTGTCCTATATATTCTTTTTTTAGGGACATCTGCATGAAGATACACACATATAATTCAAGATTGTTTATTGTTACTCAAATCCTGTATTTTGTGAAATATTGGTCTCTTTGACATGCTGGTTTCTAAGAGAGATGGGTTGAGTCTCCCAACACCACTGTGATTAAGTTGTACTATGACTTTAGTCAGATTTCTAACAGTCTTTGTTTTATATATTTTGTTACTATTTTCAGTTATCTAAACATTTGTAATCTTATATGTCTGTCAGCTTGTGCTGTGAGGGCTTGGGTGTTGCTGTGATGCTAAAAGCTATGCCACTGCTATCTCAGATACCATCAGGGTCATCTATGGTGGACAGGTTTCAGCCGAGCTTCCAGACATCAACAGACTAGGGAGAAGGACCTGGCAGCCCAATCCTGAAACAATTCATCATCCTATGAATAGCAGAGAAGCACTGTCAATTTAATACTAGAAAATGAATCCCCGGGCTGGAAGCCATCAAGAAATGATTAGGGAGGAGTTGCCTCCTTAAAGTAGAGTCAACCTTAAAATGGGAATGGAGTAAAGCCTCTGGGATCTCCTTTTGCTGATGTTGCATGACTCAAAATGAGAAGAAACACAGTGCCTGCAACACTGGCCTCAAACATCAAAAGACTGTGTGCATGGCAGTGTTTCATTCTGTTGTACACAGGGTTGCTATGAGTAGGATCTGACTTGATGGCACCCAACAACAAAAAATATTTGTAAATTACTAAAACTTCTTAGTGACTGTGCTGGTTACCAATATGAATCATTTTTCTTTGTCCTTTAAAAAGTTTTTTGCCTTGAATTTCATTTTGTTTTAATTCTGTAGCAATAACTTTTTCTTTGTTATTATTTTCCTTTAAGCTGAAGTTTTATAAAATGAATCTGAGAATTTCTCTGTAACAGCAGCATGTATAATACATAAACATGTATTGCCAAGTGTTCCAACCACAATTCTAGCGATTTTGAAAATGTGTTTATTAGGAAACCAAGCAAATTTCTCTGTAACAGCAGCATGTATAATACATAAACATGTATTGCCAAGTGTTCCAACCACAATTCTAGCAATTTTGAAAATGTGTTTATTAGGAAACCAAGCAAAAATTTTTGCTCTCATGATGCTCATATTCTCTCAACAGAGGTAGTAAGTTAAAAAGTATATCAGAGAACTGAGTGCTCTGACTAAAAGGGGAATAGTTATAGTTGACTTGACTTAGGATATGAGGAGATTCCTGTACATCCCTTTCTTTAAAAACCTGTAATGGCTCCCATTTCATCTAGAATCAAAGGATATGAGAGGACAATGCGGGTGGTGATGAGCATGAGCAATGAACAATGATATGCATGTATGGAAATGTCATAATGAAACCTGTTATTTTGTACAATAAAAATTACTAATAAAAATCATAAAAACAAAACCAAAAGAGAAAAAGAACCTCTTAGAACCTTAGAACCTCTTTTGTTTCCTTGGCCTAAAATATTTTCTCTAAGTATTCATATAGGCAACCTTCTTACATCTTTCAAGTCTTTGCTGAAATGTCTGCACTTCCAATAAGGGTCCACCATGACTGGGATTTAGCTCCGTTGGTAGAGCACTGCTCTGCAATCTCTGAGGTCCTGAGTTCGATTCCTAGCACCGCAAAAATAAGAGAAGGACATGGCAATCCACTCCCAAGGCAATCCTGAAACCATCAGCCATTGAAAACTCTATAAGGGTCGCTGTGAGTCCAACATGACTCAACAGCACCTAACAACAACAATGACTTCTTATTTAATACTTAATCCTCACCCAACCCCAACCTCCTGGCTATCCCAATCTTTCTTATCCTCTTCCTTATCCTATTCCCCTTTTAGTCAGAGCACTCAGTTCTCTGATATACTTTTTAACTTACTACCTCTGTTGAGAGAATATGAGCATCATGAGAGCAAAAATTTTTGCTTGGTTTCCTAATAAACACATTTTCAAAATCGCTAGAATTGTGGTTGGAACACTTGGCAATACATGTTTATGGAATTAAGAAATTTTAATTTTAAAATGCTTATACCTTACCACTTAAAAGAGATTTTATGATTTTTGAGGCTAGAAAGCCTTACTTACGTTGTGACCTTCCAACAGAACCTAATACAGTTGCTAGTCATACATTAAAAAAAATTATTTCTCTATCTCTTTTGAATGTTTCATTCACACGGCAACAACTTGGGCATAGGATTCTACTTCTGAATGATAATGAAAGTCTTATCCTTAATCTAGTCTGATATTTCAAAATATGTATAGGTGGCTACTAAATGAAGTACATACATGATATGAGTGGTCAAGAGTGGATGCTTCTGGTCCTAAAATATTAATTGAAGCTACATTTGTTAACATGTGACTGGATGTTTAATAATGTCAGAGTTTGTTGGCTATAAGGGCTAGGAAGGTTACTATAAGGCAGGAAGAAGAGAGCACAAATGCCCAAAAGTGAGAGAAACCTCGTACCTAGAGGCAGTGTAGGTTAACGTCTCCTTCAATCTGTCTTAGCTCCTGTGGTGACGGTGGTGAATACTTAATCCTTCTGTGGGGCAGCAAGAAGGCAGGGAAAGCTGCTGCCATAAATCCTAAGGGCTCTAAGCCAAGCAATTAACATGATGCACCCTTCTGTCTCTGAGTCCCCAAATTTCCTCTTAGCAAAGATGCTTTATCTCAAAGCAGGTGAGGCAATGTGGACTGTGGAATATTTTTTTACAGTTACATGGACTATGACTATAACCATGAGTGAGCAAGAGACACATAAGTTGCCAATACCCAATACGTTGCCTGGGTAAGAAGCTTAGTACAATTTCTCCTCAAAATTTCATCCTTTGTCCATTGTGCCTTGTCTTCCTCAAGCTTTTTGTTCTGCCCCTAATTACTGGTGTTTATTATAGTTGCAGGTTGTAACTAGAGCAACATGGAGTGACATCTACTTCATCTCTGTGGGACCACTTTTGTGCTTGGTGTTTCCTACTGTGTTTCTGGCTCAACTCACTGTAATAGCTAGAAAGAAAGAAAAAAACTAGGCAGTTTCCCACTCATTATCTGAATTTAAAGAAGACTAAATCTTACTAGTTTCTACCTCTTATATAATTCATTTAATTTCTGATCAATACTATCTGGCAGTTTACAAATTAGACTAGATTGGGGATAGACTAAAAGCAAGTTAAACAGTTGGAGAACTGTGGAAGCAAGGGAGAGGGGAAAATTTAAAAAAAATTTGGAATTTGAAGTCAAGGTAAATAGATGTAGACTGATAATATCAGTAAAAGTAAGGACATTAGATGAGAGGAAGATTTTTGATAGTTGTAAGATTAATTCAGTTTTAGACATGGTAAGTTTGAAATGGCGGTGGGAAGCCCATATGGCAGCATTCAGAAGGATAGTGGAGAAATAAAACTGTAACTTGATCAAGAGCAGCTTGGGGCATCATAGTTTGGGGTCTCTCATATACAGGTCATGTTTTATTTTATTACTTTTTTTTGGCAGTGCTGGGGAATAAACCCAGAGCCTTGCACATGCTAGGTAAGTGTTCTACAACTGAGCTACATTCCCAGCCTCAGGTCATGTTTTAAATACAGAAAAGGCCTCTAGATAAGAGTGTCTTAATATGTACTGAGATGAACGTACTATCACGTCTTTAGTATTACTGCCAAAAAGAAATAACTTGAAGAAACTACAGCCGAACCCAAAGTGAGTGACATTCTACAAAATAACCTGCCAGTACTCTTCCAGAGACAAAGTATGATAGTCAACGTAAGACTGAGAAAATGTCAAGACAGAACTAAAGAGACAAGACAACTAAATGCAATGCAGGAAACTAAATTGGATCCTGTACAGAGAAGGAACATTAGTAATACAATAGATGAAATCTGAATAAAGCCTATAGGTTAGTTAATAGTCTTATATAAATGTCAATTTCCTGATTTTAATAATTGTACTAAGATTATGTAAGATACTAACATGGGGAAGCTGGTGAAAAGTAGATAGCATTCCTTTGTAGTATTTTGGGGCTGGGGTACTGGGGAGTTAAATGCAGGATCTTGGTCAAGCTATCCAAGTGCCCTGCCACTGAGTTGCACAAGTTTCCTCTGGCCTCAAACTCATGATCCTCCTGCCTCAGCCTCCTTGAGGAACTGGGACTATAGTATATAGTATAGCCTATCCCTCTGCACTATTTTTGCAATTTTCTTTTCTCAAATTCGTTTCAAATGAAAAAAGATTTTTAAAAAAGTTTAAAAAAAGGACATAAAACACACAAAGGGCAATATTTTTGTGTGTTGAAGTTGGGAGGAAATTGGCAAAAACCCCAAAACTAAGAAAATGGCTTTTGAAGATCTGGTTTGTAAATCAGAAATCTAGGAAAAGTGAAAGTAGCGTGATTGGACACTTTTTCAAAACCCTTCACAAATCCCCCAAATCTGATTGGACAATTGGAAAACAAAGGACTTGAAGCTGACTGGCTCGAGCCATCTATAAAGGAGCTGCACTGCAGCAGCTCACTCTCTTTGGATTTGACCATCAAGACAACAACATCTCTCTCTCAACTCGACCCTCAAGACAACAGCTCTCTCTCTGATTCTACCAGGAACACAGAAGCATCTCTCCTTGTGACCACCGAGACCAGGACAACTAGATCTACAATCAAGGTGAGGACAGTCTCTTGGCCCACCGCCTAGGAACAGAAGCTGAGGACAGTGTCTGTTCTCAACACTGCAGGCATAAGAGCCACTGCTGCCCTTGAGGCAGCATAAGAGCTCTAGCACTTGTAAGCTGTACACTTTGGGTTCCTCTTGGCCCTTGTCAGGACAGAAAGACAATAAAGAGCTTTTGGTCCCAATAAGACAAAAGCACCCGAGGCTTTTCCTTTCTCTCATCTTGAGGTGTTCCCAAGGGTCGCAGGAGTCTGCACCCCTCACCTGAGGGTCCCAGGTGAGTTGTGTTTAGTTATCTGTGTGTGTGATTGCTCCTGCCATCCAAACATCCAGGCCAGACCAGTGAGGAGTGCGCCCCACATTTTTGCAGATGCAGGAAAATACTTTAATTTTCTAAAGAACCCAGATGGCCTCAGAGAATTGTATCCTGTATGCTAATGAGACAAGCTGACAAAACCATTAGGGTTTTAGTCTCTAGAGTCTTTCAGATGGGAGAGATCAGCAAAGCAATGAGGAGGGAGTACAGGATAACAGCTCACTACTATTAACTGCTGCTGCTATTAATTAGCTTATTTACAATTAATAAAGAACTAGAATGACTTTAATGTATTTATTTGATTTTCAGTATGACCCCTGGAGGGAGGCAGCTATTACTCACTTGTTCAGAGAAGTGAAATGACTCAAGTGAACACCATTGATAACAGCCAGAATCAGTGGTCTGATTCCAAACCCTGGTTTTATCACAAACTAGTTATAGGAGACAGAGCTAGTTACTTTATGTACCAAATAAGAAGGCTGGATTAGATTACGTGTAAAGTCTACCTCGAAATTCTACTCCTGCAGTCTGTAGTTCTCATTAATTTTACAGCCATGTTCCCAAAATGGTATTTCAATAGCTGATGCAGATGCCCTAATAATTGAGGAAACTTAGCAAAATCACCATATTCAAACTTCTATCTATGTAAAGGGAAATGTCCAAAAAGAAATTTCTTAAGGTACTCAACATATAAGATTTTGTAATAACATTTTTGTCATGACTTCTCTGTTAAAGACCTTTTGCTGTTGTTGTCAGGTGCTGACTCATAGCAACCCTCATAGGGTTTTCAATGGCTGATTGTTTTAGGATTGCTTCAGGAGTGGATTGCCATGTCCTTCTTGTGTTTTTGTGGTGCCAGTATTCCAACCAAGGGCCTCAGAGAGTGCAGAGCAGCACTCTACCAACTGAGCCAAACCTCAGTCCCCATTAAAGACCTTATGTTGTGTTGTTGTTAGGTGCTGTCGAGTCGGTATCCGACTCATATCGACCCTCATTGGGTTTTCAATGGCTGACTGTTTCAGGATGGCCTTGGGAGTGACTTGCCAGGCCCTTCTCCCATTTTTGAGGTGCTGGGAATTGAACTCGGGGCCTCAGAGACTGCAGCACAGTGCTCTACCCACTGAGCTAAATCCTAGCCCAAAGATCTTATAGTGGTTTAGTATTTTCTCTTAATTACATTAGGAATGTCTCTCAGATTCAACCCTTACTCCATTCCTTCTGCATCTGTTAAGGTCCTCATCATCTTTCCCTTATTATTTTTTAAAAACTTTTTTTTATTAATAATTTTAATGTACAACTAAATGGGTCTCATTATGACATTTCCATACATGTATTTTATTGTACATTGCACACGTCAACTTCCCCCATACCCTCTCATAACCCTCCCTTCCTCTGTTATTAAACAACTTCCTAACTAGTCTTTCTGATTTGCCTCCCCATTTGAGCTGATTCCCTAAACATAGTGCTTTAAGTATCGAAACTATTTGGTGATGTTACTTTATGTGTAAAAATTTCCACTAGTTCATTCTATTAGGATTCCAACAGAATCAGATGTAAACTCCTCAGCACAGCACAAAGGCTACAGGTCCTTTCATCTCCTGGTGTTTGTACCCTCTCCCAGTCAAGGTAATCTTCTCATCCCCATACTCTGTAGGTTCTGGCTACATCAATTGTTTTTATATTTTCTAAACAGTTAGGACTGTTTTAAGCTCTGAGGTTTTTGCTCATACAGTATTTTTGTTCTTAAATGCTTTCTACCTTTCTACTCTAGTTCCTTATTCAAGACTGGGACAAAGTGCCACATCTTCTGTAAAGCTGTCAATCTCACAGGCTTAAATATAATTCTGCTAGAACACTTAGTATGACCTACATGTGTTTTTTCCCACACTAAAAAAGTAGCCATTGAAGACAGCAGATGATGTATTCATTTTATATCTCAGCACTTAGTATAACATCTGACAAATGGTAGGTCCTAAATGAAGATATACAGCCAAGAGAGTAAAAGATAATAGATAACACCTCCTTTTACTCTTCTCCTACAAGCTTCTTATTAGCCCTTACAAATGCCTCAAACTTTTGTCCCTCTAACTTCATAAGGCCAGCTGTGGTGGCACACACTGGTAATCAACTTGCTGAAGAGAATGAGGCAGGAGGATCACGAGTTGGAGGCCAGCTTGGGCTACACCTTTGCCTGCAGCTGTACCACTGTGGCATCTGATCCTGTCAGATCTCGGAGGCTAAGCAGGGTCAGGCCTGGTTAGTACTTGGATGAGAGACTGCTGGGAACATCAGGTGCTATGGGCTTGGGAGAAAGGCCTGGTAACCCACTCCCAAGAAAAATCAGCCATTGAAAACTCTGTAAATAGCAGAGAAGCACTAACAATATTGTTTCACCTGTTGTACGTAGGGTTGCTATGAGTCAGACACTGACTCGATGGCACCTAACAACAACAACTTCATAAGCCTCACTCTTCTCTGAATTTCAGCTGCACCTACCTCAGTCACTACCATGTAGTTGGGCACAGTTCCTAACGACTTGAGGTGTTTTGTGTCCTCATTACACAGAAAATTCCTCAAGATGTCCTAAGGTAATTAAATAAGTTAAGTAGCAAAAACATATCATTAATCATTTTCTAATGTACTGTGGTCATATCAAAGACAACATATGATTTTCTGGAAAATTTATATACCCAGAATGTCCAAAGTTCTGACTTCTTGGTGTGTACTTGAATTTGAAGTTTCTTTCAAACATTATCTTTTTTTCAGTACAAAAAAGAAAGGTAAAATTTGCCTATCAAAAAAGTCTTGAACTTACCTGGGGTTCATGATAAGACGTCGAAAAAAGTAAGTCCAGGTGATATAATCCATTGCGTCTTGCTTAGATGTTATTGTACCACCAGCAATCTCTGCATTTAAGTGGTCAGAGAGCACTCCTAATAAGCTACATAGTGAACAAGACATGGGAAAGATACATAAATGTTAAATAAAACACACTTAAAATTACCTCATATAGTCAAGATTCAGATTTTATGTTTAAGATACAAACAAGTGTGTTTATATAATTTATATATTTTGTGTATAATTTTGTATAATTTATAAATAATTTATTCCAAATGATCCAAATGATTTGGTGAGGATTTTGCTTCAATATTCTTCTATGAGTCTATAAATTAATCAGTATCATGAATTCAAGATTTTTTTTTTCCTTGTGGTCCTGGGGCTTAACCCACATGCAAGTGCTGTACCACTGAGCTGCATCCCCAGCCCATTTTTTTAAGCTTTTTTTTTTTTTTTTTTTGGTGGTACTGGGGGTTGAACCCAGGGCCTTGAGCCTGCATGCTCTGCAAGTGCTGGACCACTGAGCTGTGTCCCCGGCCCATTTTTTTTTTTACTTTTTTTGAGACAGGGTCTTGCTAAATTACGCAGACTGCCTCTGGTCTCGAACTTGCGATCCTACTGCCTCTGCCTCCCAAGCAGCTGGGATTACAGGCAGGCACCACTGTGCCTGGCAAATTTAAGAATTTACATTAACTTGTTGCTGTTGTTGTTAGGTGCCATCCAGTCATGTCTGATTCATAGCAACCCTCATAGGGTTTTCAGAGGCTGATTATTTTAGGATTGCCTTGGGAGTGGACTGCCACATCCTTCTCCCATTTGTGGTGCTGGGAATTGAACTTGGGACCTCAGAGACTGCAGAGCGGTGCTCTATCAACTGAGCTAACATGTACATTTATGTTCTTGTTTTCTTTTAAAAAAGTATGCTATATTTTTCATTTGAACATGAATTAAAAGCGGGCCAATCAGAGATAGAATCTGCCAAAAATACTGTAACAACATTTTCCTAGAGTTAATAGTAATAATTTGTTAAAATCAATTAATGGTATCTGTCATGTGATAAGTACTCAATTGGTGGCATACACTACTATCAATCACTTTGGAGAAATGAATTGCTAAGGAAAAAAACTCTGGGCTAACAGGAAGGGAGTTAGTAACTTTCAGAAGGACAAGATGAGAGCCAAGAGACATAGAGTAAGAGGAGGCAATAGAAATGGTACCTTAGAGAGTACAGAAGAGCATACTTAATGAAGTACCGAAGTACAGAAAAAGTACTTAGGAAGATTAAAGGAGACCTGGCAAAAAAGGATGATAGGATAAAAGAGTAAGTAAAGGCATTTCCTTCATTCATTCAGTGAATATTAAGTGTGTGGATATATAAGACATTATAGTACTGGTACTGTGGAATATAAAAAGATGAGAAGATATGTTGGAAGACAGTATGAAGTGTTCATTTTAGTTTCTTATGTAAAACCAAAAAGGAAGCAGTGTCCAACAAAAGGCTAAATAAATTAAGATACACAGAGTAATATGCAGGTATTAAAATAGCTTTCGCAAAGGCCATGAAAACATGATAAAATAAGTTGAGCACAAAAAATGTTGCTGTTATTCTCAATTTACTAGTAGCAAAGTAAAAATGGGTACAGTCAATTTGGATAGCAATTTGGCAATATCTACTTGAACAATCACTATGACCCATTAATTTCACTTTTTCATTATGAATTGCTAAAGAAACATTTACATGTGAAATCAGAAAAGTAAAATGCTTCATTGTAACATCACACATGAGGAGAAAACTGGAAACTCTCTAAATGAAGGTTGAGAAATGAATAAATAAACTATGGAATACTATATAATAGAGAAAATATTAATAATGGTCATCTCAAAGTAGAAAAAATTTTAAAATTAGGTAATTTTAACAGAAATACATCGAGATAAAGGACAAGTTATACATCTTCAACTTAATTAATTCTCACAACATGAGTGCAGTTGTGTAACCAACACCAAGACCAAGCATTGCCAGTTTCCCAGAAGCCCTCCTGACATGTTTACTACTCACTGTTTGGTCAAAGGGATATTCTAACTTTTATTTATTTTTCTTACCTTATTACAGTAGACTGATACTCTAGCATAATGCCTACCAGAAGTGGAGAGAGCAACATTGCTATATTGTTTCCTACCTCAAAGGGAAAGCCTTCAATTTTTCATCATTAAGTATGATGTCCATAGTAGATATTTTTATATATGTTCTTTATTAGATTAAGGAAAATCCTTATATTCCTGCTTACTAATAGCTTTTATTATGAATGGGTGTGGAATTCTGTGTAATGCTTTTTTTTCCTTTTCTTTTCCTAGTACTGGGGTGCTGAACTAAGGGCCTCGTGTATGCTAGGCACCTGTTTTACTACTCAGAGCTGTACTCCTAACCCTCATTTAAAATTTTTTTTTTTTTATTTTGAGACAGACTCTTGCTAAGTTGTGTTGGCTGCCTCTGTCTTTGAACTTGCAATCCTCCTGCCTGAGCCTCCCAAGTCACTGGGATTACAGGTGTGCCATGGTGCCTGGCTGAAATGCTTTTTTGATCATATGATTTTTCTCAATTTTCTTGTTAATGTGGTAAATTATATTCATTTATTTTCAAGTAACAATTTTCACATTTATGGAATAAACTGTACTTGGTTGTAATATATATACTTACATATTGCTGCATTTGATTTACTAATGTTTTGTTTTGGATGTCTACCTCTGTATTCCCAAGATATACAGGTTTGTTACTTCATTTCTTATAAATTTCTTATTAGGTTTTAGTATCAAATGATTTTAGTATCAAATGAATTTAAAATTATAAACACTGTAATGCTTAATCACAACTTATTGCCACTAATAGTTACTGATCCCATAAAACAATGTGAAATTATTTCTCCCTTTTCTACCAATAGGAGGAAGTTCATTAAGATTAATGTTATTTTGTCCATAAATTTTTATGAAGAATTCAATAGTGAAGTATCTGGGTCAGAAGATTTCTTTGTGAAAAGGGCTTAAATTTCAGATTCAATTGATTTGGTAGGTAAGAGGCTAAATTATATTTTCTTATCTTTATTGGGTCAGTTTTAGTAACTTTTTAGAAAGAAATTTTATCATTTTCTCTAAATTTTGAAAATTATTTGCATAAATTCCATATACCTTATCATTTTAATATCTATAATATCTTTTCATTCTTGATATTCAGAAATAACATTTATCAATTGTGTTCATCTTTTTTTAAGAATACAACTTTTGGCATTATTGAGTCTTCTGTAATTTCTGTAATATATATTTATTTTTAATCTATTCATTTCTTGCTGCTTCTCCTTTGAGTTCAATTTCTTATTTTTTCCACATTGAGATGAATATACTTTTAAATAACGGATTTTTCATTATTTTCAACATCTAAATTTATAGTCATAAGTTTTTTTTCTTAGCACAATGGTACATGCATATAAAGGTTACAAGTGAAAAAATATAAATCTGAGAAAGGAAGGGTTATTTTCAGCTGAGAAAATGAAGGAGGACTTTGTGGAGGGACAGAGAATAGGTACTAGGCTCCCAAAGAAGTATGGGATAATTCTGAAACAAGCCAGCAGCCTGAACAATTAATTATATGCCCCCATATTTTGGACATTGTAGTCTATAGCCGTACTATCTTGGCATCATATCTCAGAAGCTAAGCAGGGTTGGTCCTGATCAGTACTTGGATGGAAGACTGCCTGGGAATACCACATGCTGTATGCTTGGGAGAAAGACCTGGCAGTCCATTCTCAAAATAATCAACCATTGAACACCCTGTAAATAGCAGAGAAGCACTGACAATAGTGCAAGGAAAGGCACAGTGTTGGGTAGTATTTCGTTCTGGTATACAATGCCAAGGTACTAAAATTTACAGTAGCCAGAACTACATTGCTTCTTTTAAAATTTATTTTTTTTAAAGAAAAATTATAATTGTATATTGTTTGGTAGTGATAATTACGTTATTTTACATCAAACAATTTTGTTAGATTGCAAGTTTTACTGATTTTTATCTAATAAAATGTAACCAGGAAAGCACCAATGAAATGAACCCATTAAAATTAGTTAAAAAAATTTACCTTGATTCTACAGGGAAAGGTTCATATAGAAATTTTTTGTAAAAGTCTTTTTTTATATCATGAACCAGAATTACAGCTTTGCCTTGGTCATCAAACTGAGGCCTCCCAGCCCGCCCCATCATCTGAAGCACATCTATAAAAGAAAGAACAAGAGGTATTCTGCAATGTCACACATAGCATAAAGTTACTGATTAAAGTATGCTTCTAATAACAAAAACCAAAAACCAAAAACAGAACAAAAACCCTCAAAGGAAACAGAATATTTTATGATGGTTATTATGTTCCCTAAAGTAATATAATGTACTTACAAAATTTATATTAAATAAGAAAGTCACTATGATATAAAAGTGAGTCCTCAAAAGGGCATATCATATTATTTGTAAGAGAAAGATGAAAGTCCTCTTTACTTAAATGATTTAAAATGCTGTTTAAGAGATAGTGCTATTTTAATTAAACAAGAAAAAGTCAAACATGCAGGAAAAAATCTTTTCAGTGGAGTAATTCGATTATTTTCCTCCATGAATAGGGGGCCTATTTAGGAACCTATGAGAGAACTTTTTTCTTTTATAAATTGTAGGAAGCTCTGAGGTAATTAAGGAAATAAAATTATTTAGATTTTGAATGTACTTACTGGGTAGAAATAAATATGGAGTATATTTACCTCTTTGGAACTCACTGAAAATTCATTCAGATTTGAAATATCTAAATAGATTGCTCATGAATAGTACCAATAAGCACTTTGGTTCTAGAAGTTCCATGGAAATATCATTTCTAGTGAAATGAATTTAAAATTATAAACACTGCAATGCTTAATCACAACTTATTGCCACTAATAGCTACTAATCAATACTTTTATTTATGAATTTGAAATCATCAGTTGCTTTCAATTATTAACAAGTTAAAGTTCAATATTTTGTATAATATTTACACTGGAAGTAGAAAAAAATTACAATTTGCTCATCCTATGTTTAAGTACCTAACAACAACAACATGTTTAAGTGAAACTAATTCTTAAAATTTAATTCATGAAAATTTAAATCATTAAGGCTAAAATAGGAGCTTCATAAATCTGTACAAATTATAAAAAATTACCTGTAATGGGAAAATCTACATAACGTCTTGTTTTTCCATCATAATATTCTGTTCCCTTAATAATTACTAAATGAGCTGGAAAGTTTACACCCCAGGCTAATGTGCTTGTAGCAATGAGAACCTAAAAAGCAAAAGATAACATTTTATATAACACTTGAGCTACTTTTAAATGTGTGTTCAGAGGAGGAAAAAAAAGTACCTGAACTTTACAGTTCACAAACAGTTCTTCTACTGTTTTTCGGTCCCTTTCGTGGAGTCCAGCATGATGCATTCCTATTCCGAAAGCAAGTGTCAGCTTCAAGTTGGAATCTCTTACTGTTCCAATGATATTCTCCATCTGCAAATAAACACACAATTGCAAAACGTAGGTGCATTAGCTTTAAAATGATCATGTTGTTGTTGTTGTTAGGTGCTGCCTAGTTGGTGTCCGACTCATAGCGACCCTCTCTACAACAGGTGAAACACTATTGTCAGTGCTTCTCTGCTGTTCATAGGGTTTTCAATGGCAGATTGTTTTGGGAGTGGGTTGCTAGGTCCTTCTCCCAAAATGATCATAGTAAGACTGTATTTGATTGACTTTGTGCTTTTTGCTTTTTATGACATAATACAACCGTAAAAATATAGACCCTTTTATAATTATGATGAAAGCTACAGTTAATTGAAAAGACTATCTACTTGCTAAGAGTATATATTCTGAAGGAACAGAAGTTTAAATCTTATCCATCTTATTACGCATCAAGGGAAAAAAATCTGTATACAGAATATCTCCTCAATGAAAAAAAAAAACATTAAAAGAGATTTTAAATTTCCTAAAATGCCTGTGCTCATCTCTTATTATTAAAAAGTGATCTTTATCTTTTTGGATCAGCATTAAAAATTTAGCAAATAACAAAATAATGAAAAAAAAAAAAAAGATTTGGTCATATGCCCATCAGGCAGGAATTATTCTAAATTATGCTTTTTTACGGAACTTAGTGACCTTCAGCAAGTCACATAACCTCTCTGATCCTGTTTTTGTATTTGCAAATTAGAAATAATAATAGTAACCTTAATCATCCATTAAGCCCTGTATTCCTAAGTGTCTGTTAGCTTGTCATGCTGTGGGGGCTTGCACGTTGCTGTAATGCTGAAATCTATGTCACTGGTATTTCAGATACCAGCAGGGCCGCTCATGGTGGACAAGTTTCAGCTGAGCTTCCAGATCAAGACAGAGTAGGGGGAAGAATTAGGCAGACCACTTCCCCAAAAATTAGTCATTCAAAACCCTATGAATAGCAGAGAAGCACTATCAAATATAGTGTCAGAAAATGGGCTCCCCAGACTGGAAGGCATATAAGAAATGACTGGGGAAGAGTTGCCTTCTCAAAGCAGAGTCAACCTTAATGATGGAAATGGAATAAAGTTCCTGAGACCTCCTTTTGCTGACTCAAAATGAGAAGAAACATGGTGGCTGCAATATTGGGCTCAAATCTAAAAAGATCATGTGCATTGCACAGTGTTGGGAAGTGTTTCATTCTGTTGTACCTACATTTGCTATGAGTTGGATCCAACTTGAAGGCACCTAACAACAAAGCCCTGTAGTAATAGATATTATCAGCCTTATATGTAAACTTGTTGTTGTTGTTGTTGTTAGGTGCCATACAGTCGGTATTCCACTCATAGCGACCCTCATAGGGTTTTCAATGGCAGACTGTTTTTGGGATTGCCTTGGGAGTGGACTGCCAGGTCCTTCTCCCACTTTTGCAGTGCTGGGAATTGAACTCGGGACCTCAGAGACTGCAATGCAGCGCTCTACCAACTGAGCTAAATCCCAGCTATGTAAACTTAGTAAGGGGTAAAAGGGTGTGAATATGTTTTTAGGACACACTTCTTCAAAAATTGTTTTCCAGAGAAGCACAAACGTATTAACATATTAGAGTCTCCATAATACTATACCCTTAATAATGCTGAATATCCTTAAAAAAATCAAACTGGTATTTTTTTTTTTTTACTTCTGTGATAGTACAGTTAAATACCTCATAATTTTTTATTGCAAATTTTTAATGTACACCTTAATGTGATTCATTCTGACATGCTTTTCATTGAGATATTTTCATATATGCATTTTGTTGTACATTATTCATATAGGTTCCCCCTTACCCTCTTGTCCGCTCCCTCCCATTGCCCCCATCAAAGACTTCTCTACCACTTACTTATCTTTTTATGGTGATATTTTTCTATTTATACTTGAGTTCCAGTTATGTTTAAGATAGAAACTTTTCCTGTAGTGAACTTTCTTTTTACCTTGTCAGAACTATTACATGCATTTTCTAGACGATCTATACTAATGCCATTCTTAGCTTTTTCCCCCCTTTTATTATGAACCGACCTTTGTATACGATTTTTTCCTTCTTATAATTTTGATTCAGTTCCTACATATGAGTGAGAACATGTGGTGTTTCTCTTTCTGAGCTTGTGTTCGTTCACTTAAAAGAACTTTCTCTAATGCTATCCATTTTGCTGCGAATGGCCTTATTTCATTTTTTTAATTGCTGAGTAGTATTCTATTATGTATATGTACCATAGTTTTATCCATTCTTTTGTTGAAGGGCACTTTGGTTGATTCCATATCCTTGCTATTGTGAGAAGTGCTGCATTGAACATGGAGATGCAAGTGTTTCTGTGGTACGATGACCCATCTTCCTTTGGGTAAATTCCCAATAGTGTTATAGCTGGGTCATATGGTAGATCTATTTTCAGTTTTTTAAGATACCTCCATACTGATTTCCACAGTGGCTGGACCAATTTACAGCTCCACCAAAAATGTAAGAGAAACACCTCATATATATAGCTCTTCTGTAAATGACCTTTTCAAATTTTAAGTAGATGTAACAGTTTTTTTCTCCTTATTGGCTTAGGATAGCTCTTTATATTTATTAGAGGTATTAACCCCTTGTCTACAATATACTATAAATACCTTTATCTAGTATTTTCATATTTCATTTACTTTTGCATTTTAAAACTTTATGGACATAAAGCCCTTATGTTTTATTACTTAGAAAAATTTTCCTCAAATACATAAATATGTTCATCTACTATTTATTTTTTCAACTTGTCTTATGGTTTATTTTTTCAATTTAAATGATTACTTGTAACTTATGTTTGTATAGAAATTATGATGAAAAACAAAGGTTTATTTTTTCTAACAATCAACCAAACAGAAATACCGGCTATATAATTCCTGTCTCACTTATTACAGATGCTAAATTTATTAGATTGAAACATTTTTACATATTCCAGTATTTGCATTTTTACACAGATTTCCTTCCCAGCTTCAGTTTAACTCACTGAACTTCCATATGTATACATGTTTTTTGAAGTTCATATTTTATAAATATCCTCTGAATAGTCTATCACTTTCTGTTCTACATGGAAAACACTTTATGCCACACAAATTTGATGGCAACAAGCAGCAAATGTTCTTTTCTTACAAAACTTATTCCCTGTAAACAACAAAACACAAAGCCTAATCTCTGTTTAGTGATCCATCTCTACTTGTTCTTAAAGCAGAGCATTACCTAAGGTGCAGCATAGGAAGTCCTTTCTGGATAATTCCATGAGGGGAGAATACAGAGATCACATGATTTCAAAAGATATGAATATATATGTCTTTTAAAAAGATATTTACTTATCTGTACAGTTTTAATAGTACGTTGCAACAGTATTCAATAGTGGAGGAACAACTTGGAAAGAAATATACATATAATTTTTATGGGGCTGGAATTTAGCTCAGTTGGTAGAGCGCTGCGTTGCAGTCTCTGAGGTCCCAAGTTCAATTCCCATGCACCACAAAAATGGGAGAAGGACCTGACAATCCACTCCCAAGGCAATCCTGATACAGCCATTGAAAACCCTATGAGGGTCACTATGAGTCGGATACCGACTCGATGGCACCTAACAACAACAACAACAATGATTTTTATATGCCTGAAAAATAAGTATAAAGAATGAACATTGTCTTCAGGTCTCATTTCTCTTTTTTCTTCTACTGACCATCTCTATTATGTGCACATACATCTGTAATACATTTACTCTGCTGGTCGTGCATAAATTAATAAGCAGCTAAAAAACCTCCAACTAGAGGTCAGGCAGCATGGAGCATGCCTGTGATCTTGACTCAGGCAGAAGGACAGCAAGTTTGAGACCAGAGGCAACCTGTGCAATCTAGTGAGACCTTGCTTCAAAATATAAAAAGGGGGGCCAGGAGTGCGGTGGCAGAGCACTTGTTTAGCATGTGCAAGACTCAAACAAAGCATCCAACTAGAGAAATTTTAGCTGCCGGCTACAGTTCAGTACAAATACATAAGAACAAATCATCCATATAAGGAAGTAGTCTAACTGCTTTCATTTTCATTCATTTTGTTTTCAATAATCAAAAAAACTCAGGTTTTTTTTTAATGTGAGGGTAAGCTGTTTCACACTAATAATTCATAAAATAGGAAGATGAAGTTTGGCTCAATAATAATTATCAGTTTATAGAAAGCACTGCACAGAGTAGGTGATACTTTAAAGAACATACATATCAGAAATGTTACCATCAACTTTCACTGAGTGAAATCAAAGTATAGGCGGCTCATTCTGCTTCATAACATACTATGGCCACCTTATATTGCTGCATTACTTACTCTATGAACCATTAAGCAAGAATATGGAAATGCATTAATATAAATCCACTTTACCTTAAAATAACATAGGATATGAATTGTCTACAAATGGTTATCTCAGAAATTTTGTTAGCTCTTGTCAAGTAACAGCTTGTTACAGGTTTTTGTCTTTTGTTACTGTTGTTCAGTAGTTCACTACATAAAATATCTCCAATTTATACCATTACATATTTATTCATTGATATTTCTGCTTAGACAATTATTTTTCGAGATTTTTTCAGTTTTATAACTAAGATAAACACATATAAACTGTGTAATTTATGATGCCAATTCTACCTAAAAATAATGTATCATTTGCCATAGGAAATCAAAAGAATCCTATCGAAGGAGGTCTAGTGAGGCATTAATATTCTGCCTTTTGCATCAGGGAAAGTTAGCTGTTTCTCACTTTCCCCACCCTCACTTTCACATAAATCAATGCATTAAAAAGAATGATTTGCTTATTTGAACTGGCAAAGACTTAAAATCCTCATGAGGATCATCACAAAAAAACTTCACTTATTATGTGTTTTCTGTAGAAGAATTCAGAATTATATGAACACAAAGCAAAATTTATAGTTGTTACTCAATTATTAAGCATAAAAATTACTAAGACAGCCTGCACAAATTGAAAAATATAATTTTGGATTAAATTATATGTATTTGTTATTGTACTTGAAGTCAAAATAAGTTAGGGGACTTTCTTTTGAGAAGCCATATCCATATCTTGGATGTGTACCATTATTCTTTTCTTAGGCACCTCTCTCTCTCTCTCTCTCTCTCTCTCTCTCTACCTGAGCTTAAATCTAAAGTGTCAAAACATCATAAGACAAACAAAAAAACCTCAGGAAAATTTTCAGGTAATGAAAGCTTAAAACATGATAACAGATATTGTGTGTTGAGCACTTATTAAGTAGCACTGTGCTTGTTAATTTATGAAGATAATCATATTTAAGCCCTTATATAAAGTAATCTAGTTCTTATATAACATTCATTTATACAACTCAGTTTGTTTTGAATTAGACGTCTCAGTGTTCTATGGAGTAGGCTTTCTTAATCTTGACTGATAAAAGAATCAAGACCCACCAAAAATATTTGGGTTACCATCTCATGTTTTTCCAAGGATAGCTAGCACCATTCTAGATTAAGAGGGTAAGTTTATTTACTACATAAATTGGGTGCCTTAGGGCATTAAGGCTCAATTCTTGTTAAGAAGGGTTGCTGTGGAATTAAGAAGGACCATAATAACGAAACAACAAAGTTTGAATTCCACAGTTCTAATCTGTTCAACAAATATTCACTGTAATATATAAGTGTTTTTCCAATACATAAGCCTTTGAAATATGTCTGACTACCTGATAGTTAAACCCCAAAATTATTCAATATCATACATAAAAGAAAAATAGATCTATGTTCTTCGAAGTAGTGGTCTTTTATTTATTATTTTCTTTAGAGTGGTGGGGGAGGAGGCACATATGTAAACTGTTGAACCATTTACTTTAACTTAATAGAATTTTTTATATTTTAAATTTATTATACTCAAAAAGCTTTTGTAGAAAGATAGGATTCCATTTAAGTAGATACATTACTCTGAGCCTGAAATACATTCCAGTCAGAATATAACTCAGTGAGTTGATGACAATGTTGGCTCCAAAATAAAGGAAGAGACCAGATTGGACAAGAATGAGCTAACAGATTGTGCAGCCCAATTCTGTCCTTTGAGTGTGATATATTGTTTCAAGATGCTAAAATCCCACACTTTCTCAAAGCATATCAGTTGTGCTGGTTTTCTCATTTTCACAGAATCCTCATTATCAGAACTCTGTACTCCTTTCAAAGCATGTCAGATTCAGACCATATGCCACTGAATAATGCTTATCAATTGTTTAAAATGCTCAATAAAAGATGCACCATACAGCAGAAGCATAAAAGTTACAGGCTTTTCTTTTTAACAAGAATAATTAAATGACACATCTGGTACAGATGTTAAATGAAGTTAAAACATTTCTTTGTAATTACCAAGTATTAATATCTTACAATACATTTTTGTGCATTGTAACAATGAAAGAAATTAATCATGGAACAATTTCACACATTCTACTGATCTACTAATAAAAAGGAATTTAGAAAAGGAATTAAAAGTCAGTTTCCAAACTTTACCAATACTAGAAAATTATATTCCCTTTCTTCCCCTTTGAAACCCAAAGACAACCACACCTCAAAATAATTCACCAATTGTTTATAAGTATATTTGCATGAGATTAAATATAATTAATTGGGCTTTGGTATAGCTCAGTGGCATTGTGTTTGCCTGGTATATATGAAGCCCTGACCTCAATTCTTCTGCCAAATAAAAGGAAAAATACTTATGTACCATATAAATTACAAGAGAAGTGAATACACAAATAAAATGTAAAATATATACATATACACACGTGTGTGGGCTGGGATTTGGCTCAGTGGGTAGAGCGCTGTGCTGCAGTCTCTGAGGTCCCGAGTTCAATTCCCAGCACTGCAAAAATGGGAGCAGGGCCTGGCAATCCACTCCCAAGGCAATCCCGGAACAGTCAGCCATTGAAAACCCTATGAGGGTCGCTATGAGTCGGATACCGACTCGACGGCACCTAACAACAACATACACACGTGTGTATTCTAAACAAGTAAATCTTTGCTATTTCTCCCAAATAAGCACAATCATTTTCAGTGATTTTTTTTAGCTTGACCTAATTCTTAATGATGTTGTTGTTGTTGTTGTTAGGTGCTGTCAAGTCAGTGTTCCACTCTACGAACAATAGGTGAAACACTATTGGTAGTACTTCTCTGCTATTCATAGGGTTTTCAATGGCTCACTGATTTGGGGAGTGGGTTGCTGGGTCCTTCTCCCAAGCTCCTGGTGTTCCCAGGCAGTTTCCCATCCAAGGACTAACCAGGCCTGACCCTGCTTACCTACTGAGATCTGAAGGGATTGGATGCCACAGTGGTATGGATGCAGGTATTCTTAATGATAGCAATATTAAATTGGGTTATAGGGTGAGATATAAAGTTTTTTTTTTTTTCTGAGATTCCATCTCACTCCAATAAGAATGGCCAAGATTAACAAAATAAGTCGTAACAAATGCTGGTGAGGAAGTGGAGAAAAAGGAACCCTTTTACACTGCTGGTGGGATTGTAAATTAGTTCAGTCACTTTGGGCATCAGTAAGGAGGTACCTGAGAAAACTAAGAATAGAACTGCCATATGTCCCAGCTATACTACTCCTGGGAGTACACTCAAAGGAAGATAAGTCATACCACAGGGACACCTGTGCATCTATGTTTAATGCAGCACTGTTTACAATCATAAGGGTTTGGAATCAATCAAGATGTCCATCAACCGAAGAGTGGACTGAAAAATTGTGATACACACACACACACACACACACACACACACACACACACACACACACAATGGAATAAGGAAGAATGATATAATGTCAATTGCAACTAAATGGATAGAACTGGAGAACATGATCTCAAGGAAACAAATCCAGTCCTGGAAAGAGAAATACCGTATGTTCTCACTCTTATGTGGGAGCTAAATCTACTTTAAAGGAAGAAAAAAATCTATACACATGTAGATATATAAAAATAACAAGAATACTTATCTAAGAAGGGAAAATATAAGCAGAATGGAAAGAAAGGGAAAGGGATCTGCAGGTGGGAGTGAGGTGGGGGAAGGGAGAAGGAAAGGGGAAATAAAGTAGAGGGGAAAAGAGGAAAAGAGGGAGAGGAAAATCTCAAAATATTTGATGCAACTATATGAATACATGGGAAAAAGGGGAAAGAAAGGAAAAAAATCAGTGCGAATATAACCCATAAATTCATGCAATTTTATTACATGTTAGTCAAATGGTTCTGTAAAACATATAAGTTGATGAAAGTATAACGAGAGTGATGTACCAGTTGCAGAATGGAAACAGCAAAAGTCTTATTACTCTGCCCCACCAACAAGAAAAAAGAAAGAAATAAAAAAGAAAAGAAAAGAAACAAAGGAAAGAAAGAAAGAGAGAAAGAAAGAAAAAGAAAGAAACAAAGGAAAGAAAGAGAGAAAGAAAGAAAAAGATAGAAAGAAAGAAACGAAATGAAATGAAACCAGAAAGTTATTTCAAGAAAAAAATGTTAACTGTGGCTTTCTGTTGGTTTGCCTTTCCTAGCTACACATTCTTAGCTATTTAAAACCACCAAAATAAGGAAAAAAAAAAAGATTTTTTTCTTATTTATGTTTATCGTTTAATTCACTACGCTGTTGGTAGGAAATCCTAGTGTAAACAGTTCCTACTTATTTTTGAATATAACTTTTATGCTTATTTCCAATACCACAAGTTAATTTTCTAAAGTAGCATAATTAGAAATACATATTTTATTAACCTAAACTAAATTCATGAATCAGAAGCAAAATGGTATAAATACAAGATCAAATTTCCTATATAGCTTTCAGCAAAAGGAACCGGTTTATATCAATGTTGCGATACCATCATAGTAATACAGGTTGAGTATCCCTTATGTGAAATGCAGAGAAGGGTTTCAGTTTGGGGGGCATTCAGATTTTGGAATAGTTACATAGACTTTGCAAACTGAGCATCTCTAATCAGAAATGCTCATAATCTGATACTTTTTGAGTGCTAACACAAAGTATAATAGTTAACATTTATTGAACATTTAACTATGTTGCCATTTCTTAAATGTTTTAACACATTTAATTCTCACATTTCTGTGGGTTGTTATCTTTACGGATGAAGATATGAGGCTCAGTGGTTAAACAACATACCTGGGAGGTCAGTACTAAACCCAGAAAATCTGGCTCCAGTTCATGCCCTCAACCACAATACTACCCTTTAATCACTAATAAGGGAGAGATCTCAAATAACCAGTGGTACTTAATGATATTACTGTTACTACTACTACTACTACTACAACATCGCCACTACTACATGCTAGGCAAGTGTTCTACCATTAAGCTACACCCCAAACCTTTTTTTATCTTTTATTTTGAGACAGGGTCTTGCTAAGTTGTGTAGGCTGCCTCTGGCCTCGAACTTGAAATCCTCCTGTCTCAGCCTCCTGAGTCAGCACAAATAAAGGTTGTGTGCCATAAAGCCTAACTACTAATGACATTATTTACCAGGATAAAGGCTAGAACCTGTGGTTTTAAATTATGCATAAAACAGGTAAGATTTGAAATAATGAATAATGCTTTAGGCATATATTTCTGGATAACTCTTACGTAGGTATTTGATAATTTATTTTTTTATTATTTGAATATTTCCACTTCTACAGCTAAAAATAAACAATATATACAACTATCTTCTTTTCTAAACTAAAACACCATCTCTTTCAGTTTCCACATGATTGAGAATGGCACAGCTTGTCAGCTGCCTGTGTTTGACACTTTAGCTATTGATTTTTTTTCTTTCAGCTCCATCAAATTCTGCCTACCGCACCTTGACTTTCTCATCTTCTTTGGCCCTTATATTGCCAATGATCCCAGTTACTGTATATTGAAGTAAACAAACAAAGGCTCTGAGTTAGCTATGCTGGTTTTGAGTCCCTTAAAACTGCCATTTGCTTTGTGCTATTTGGGAAGGCTACTTACTCCTTTTGTTTTAGTTTTTGCATCTTAAAAATTGGGATAACAAGAACTATCTTCCAAAAATTAAAGATAAATGTGATCATATACACCACTAATGAAGAAGTACAAGTACAGTGGTAATTTGGCACTGGACCACAATCTACTCTGGAAGGCTGGTCAAGTGCCAGTTAGTTTGAGTGTCAAGCACTTCTTTCCCTTAAGAAATAATGTGAAAGTATTTACTGGTTCTGGCACTATATTGAATGGCTAATTCAGTTACACATATGCCACTCACATACTTAGTAATAAATTTTTTTAAAAAATTAACTGTTCTTACTGATTTTCTCTTTCATTTTTAGTGCTAGACTGTTTCTTAGTTGCCAAAATGAACATATGGTATATGTATGTACATTTATGTTAAAAGAAAAACAAAAGATAGTGAACACAGCATAAGGAGACCCTTCCTGCTAAGGAGGTCCTTTCCACCAATGTGGAAAGTAATATTTGCCCCTTTGTTTCACCCATAAGTGTCAGAGGTAAACATGGCATCTCATACAGGTTTTAGCACAGTGGTCAAGTGCTGACAAAGTACATGGCTGAGCACAGAACCAGAATTCTCTTGAAAATATTGGTTGAAGACTAAAATGTTTGAGTATGGAGCAGTTTGAGTGCCGAGGTACAATTGTACTCTAAAATATATCAGTTATTACTAAAACTAACAAGAACTTTGCCTCTTTCATGAATAGGACATGCATAATATCAACCAAATCAAAATAATATAGAACAGCCTCCTATCTTATAGCTCAAGGATCTTAAATAGCTGCTCTCAATTACATGAATAGTTCATGAGGCCCAATTGAGTTCAAATGTCCCGTGTTTAGCTATTTTGTAGATTATATCTATTTGACACTTAGTATTTTTAGCCAGATAGTTTCTTAAGAGTTTCATCTATTGTTATGAGGTCTGAGGCCTGATCAAAACAGAAAGACTTGGGAGTGGCAGATTTGTTCATCTTTGTAAATCAACTAAGAATACACTTGCAACAAGGCTGGGTGAATGATGATTAGCTTAAAATGATAAACTGTTCAGCCTGGTGTAGTGACACACACCTGTAATCCCAGCCACACAGGAGCTGCAGGCAAGGGAATCATGAGTTCAAGGCCAGATGTAGCATGCACAATTTAGCGACCTTGTCTCACAACTTGAGACCTTGTCTGAAAATAAAAAATAAAAAATGGGCTGGGGGTACAGTTCAGCAGTAGATCACTTGTGAAGTATTCGTGAGGTTCTAGGTTCAACCTGAAAGTATCACAAAAAAACAAAACAAAACTTTAAGAAAAAATGACAAGTTTCTAATAATACATTTTATTATTAAGCATGTAAAATACTACCAATCTTATTTTTCATGAACATGTTCTTCCTATGGAGCTGTGCTACACAGTTTTTCATAAACTCATTTAAGTAGTATATAAAATTCTAATTGACAAATTTCTTTAATAGAGTTCTGTATAATTCAGACAGCCTTCCCACGAATTAATCTGAATTGATAAGATTTAACTGACTATTGTTTCAAGGAACTTAGTTTCCTGTACTCTTGTTCTCATGTTACCTCCATCTGGATTCCTCATCTGGCTTGTGCCAGTCAGAAAGTCCTTTCCTTTTTTCTTTCTCATGTTTCCTGCATGACCTTCCTAGAACCTTACCTGGAGCAAAACATTTTGTACTAAGGTCTTTAGGGCAAAAGGCCTTGCACGATTTTAAGTTGCTTCCATTTTTCATCCTTTTGTAAAGGCAAAAAGGAACAGCTAATTCTCCTTCTTGCATCCTTTTTAAAGCTAAATAGACCTTATCTAATAGTGTGGATGAAGAACAGGGCAGCCCTGCCAGTAACTGGAAAGACATACAGATCTGAAGGGGAGAATGTAAGCACAACTGAAGAATAGTCTACTCTTTAGCCATCATTTTGCTTTGTCACTCCACATACAGAGTCTCAACCAAGGTATGAGAGATGAAATAAGGGCACTATTCTGAGCTTTCAACCAGTCAACTCAGAAATTCTGCTCTTTTATCTTTTAGTGCTGGTTGGCAAGTATCCAAATGCTAACACCATTCACCCCCTGAATGTGGGATTAAACTGTGGAATACCTGGGGGAAGCTGATAGATGTAGTTGCTAGGTGCTAACTTACAACATTAGGTAAATTACATTGCAAACTTCTAGAATTGTGCATGTACTCTCATCTCGCCCCTCTTCCATCATTTAGTCCTTAACCCATTCTAAAGTGGCTTCTGTTCAAAACATGTTAACTGACTGCTTTCCAAGTTCATGCATGATCTCTAAGTGTTAAACCTCATGGGAATTGCTGTTCCCATCCCACTGAATTCTCCTTACTGTTTGATGTACCTGACACACCCTTCCTTCCTAGAACTCTCTTCAACAGTGAGTTACCACATGGACATCACTTTCCCAGAGCCGTTTGCCTGCTTTTATTTTCTAGTCCAGCTCAAACTGAGAAAATCCTGTGAAGTCTTCTGTTTGCCCACAGTTTTGCCTAGGGGTTTCCATGTACTCAATTTGGTTTAAAGTCAGCCTCTATGCTGATGCATTCATGTTCATATGTTCACCTCATATCCTGTACGGGTTTGACAGACTTCTTACATCTAATTGCCTTGAAATTTCCCCTTGATGGTTTTAGGAATACAAAATTATTGTTGTTAGGTACTGTCGAGTTGTTGTCCAACTCATAGTGATCCTATGTACAACAGGCGAAACATTATTGTCAGTGCTTCTCTGCTACTGATAGAGTTTTCAATGGCTGATTGTTTTTTGGGAGTGGGCTGTTACACCCTTCTCTTAAGCCTACAGCACCTGATGTTCCCAGGTAGTCTCCCGTCCAAGTACAAACCAGGCCCGACACTGCTTAGCTTCCCATATCTGATGGGAATAGATGTCATAGTGGTTGGCCACAGGCAAGGGAATACAAAATACCATGTTCAAAATAATTTTTCAGCTCAAATCTGTTTCTTCCCCTACATCCTTCATTCTCAGGTTTCCTCATTTTAATAAATAGCATCATTATTTACCTAAATGTTTGAGTTAATAACTGATTCCTTGATCATTCTTGACTCTTTCTCAGCTTCAATTCCTTATATATTAGAAAGTCCAATTTTTCGTAGTTCTTAATGGATTATTTCCATTCTCTTTGCCACCAATGTAGGTGGCCCTGGGGAGAAGAACCTGGCAAGTCACTCCTGAAACAATTCATCATAGAAAACCCTATGAATAGCAGAAAAGCACGGACAACAGTGCTGGGTACGGCACAGTGCTGGAGAACATTTTCTTCTGTTGTACATAGGGTCGCTAGGAGTTGGACTCACTGGACAGCACCTAACAACAACAAAGGTGGCCCTGGGCCACCACCATCAATAACTCCATACGCAACAGTAATCCATTTTCCACTAAGTAGCAAAGCTAATCTTTTTTTTTTCGGGAGCAGAAAAATTTATTTAGATCGGTCGGCCAGCTACTTTCAGTCCTGGAAGTGGACTTTCTGAAAGCAGCATCGACGCACAGTAAAGCTAATCTTAAAGTGCAAATGAGGGTACATAATATGTCCAATTTAAAACCTTTTAGTGCCATGGAATACTCCTCTTTCAGCTATCTGCATGGTTTGCTTCCTTGCTTTCTTCAGCTCCCTGTTAAGAGGTTACCTCATCAGAGAGGCTTTTCTACACTCATTAATGTGTAACATTCCACAATTACTCTCAGCACTCCCTATTCTCTTTGCCTTGTTCATAGTTCTTCCATAAGAATCATCATAATTTAATGTATTTGCTTATCACCTACCATTCCCACTAGAATATTAATTCCACAGGACCAGGAACATTACCAGATGTACAGAAACAGCTTAATAAATGAATGAATAATGGTCTTCCCATAACACTTGGAATAAAATTCAAACTCCTTAACTAAGATTCTATAGCCTGGTATAATATGGCCTCTGACTACTGCAAATGTGCTACAATCTTCCTATATAATTATGCTGCAGCCAAGCTGATTTCTCAGTTCCTTTAACATGCTGTTCCCTTGGCCTGAAAAGCTATTTTTTTCTTTGGTATGGCTAGTTCAATCTCATCCTTTGGTTTTCAGCTTTAATGGCATCTCCTGAGAGAAGTTTTCCTCAACCATTCACTTTACAGTAACCTCACAACTATTTATTTCATTCCATTTCTTACTGGCTTCATTTATAAAAATCTTCACGACTTTCAAATATTTAACTTGAATAATCATATGTCCATAAAGTGTCCATAAAGTGTATATATTTCTAAATTTGTCTTCTTAAACTCCTTGCACACTGGTATTAATTACCTACCAGTGCATGCTAAAGTTGCAGATGTATGTTAAGAGAGTGCATATAAATTCTGCTAAGGGCTACCTATTAATCTGAGGTAAGAGGACTGTTATTTATTTATAGTGCATATAAAACAATTCATTTTATTTCTTTATTTTCAATGCATACAAAAAAGTTGTACATATTAAAGGAGTACCATGTTATGCTTGATACAATTATATATAGGGTATAATGTTTAGCCCCTTGACTATTCTTAGAAACATATGTGAAAAAGTGAGTATATATGAATTTGGCAAAAAAGAGAAAGTGGTAGAAAAAGGTATTTTACAAACATACTATGCATTCCAATTATTTTTCTAATCATCTTGTTTTTTTGCTCTTGTAATGAAGAGTTTCTAGAAATAAAATGTTGTTACTGACATATATTTTGGTTTGAAATTGGTAGCCAAAGGGTTAAATCATGTTAAACATACTGATTTCCTCAAAGATATATCATTTTTGTGATGAAACCTTTCAAAATCCTTTCTTCTAGTTCTTTGAAATGGACAGTACATAACCTTAATCTTTTTTTGCTGCAAATAACATTATTTAATTTTTTTAATTGATGAGTAGTATTCCACTGTGTATATGTACCATAATATTCTTATAAATTCTTCTGCCGATGGGCACATTGCTTGGTTTCATATCCTTGCTATTGTGAAGAGTGCTGCATTGTATATGGAGATGCAGGTGTCTCTGTCGTTTGATGACTTGTCTCCTGTTGGGTTACATTCCCAGTAGTGGTATAACTGGGTCATACGGCAGTTCTATTTTTAGTTTGCTGAGGTATTTCCAATGTGGTTGAGCCAATTTAGAGTCCTACCAACAGTGTAAGGGGGTTCCTTCTTCTCCGCATCCTTGCCAGCATTTGTTATTATTTGTTTGGCTGATCTTGACCATTCTTACTGGAGTTAGGTGGAATCTCAGAGTTGTTTTGATTTGCATTTCCCTAATGGCTAGGGATATTGAGTATTTTTTCATGTGTTGCTTCACCTCATGAATTTCTTCAGTTGAGGACTGTCTGTCCATTTCCTTTCCCACTTGTGGACTGGATTATTTGTTGTCTTGGGATTTGCTTTCTTGATTCTTTGTAAATTCTAGAAATCAGTCTTCTGTTGGATATGTAGGACACGAAGATCTTCTATCATTCAGTGGGCTCTTCCTTACCTATGTTGATTATTTCCTTCGCTGTACAGAAGCTTTTTAATTTCATGCAATCCCATTGGTCAATTCTTGGTGTGATTTCCTGAGCAGTTGAAGTGTTATTAAGAAAATGCTTTCCTATGCCTGTGTGTTAGAAATATGTTCCCTGTCTTTTCTTCTAGTGGTTTTAAGTTGTCTGGTTTTATGTTGAGGTCTTTCACCCATTTCAAGTTGACACTTGTGGAAATTGAGATATACGGGTCTGTTTTCATTTTTCTGCAGATGGATATCCAAGTCTCCCAGCACCTTTTGTTGAAGAGGCTATCTTTTCTCCAATGTGGTTGTTAGCCCCTTTGTCAAAGATCAGGTGGTTATAGTTGTGTAGGTATATCTCTGGATCTTCAATTCTGTTCCACTGGTCTTCAGGACAATTTTTGTGCCATTACCAAGCTGTTTTTGATACTACAACTCTGTAGTATAAAGTCAGGAAAGGAAATAATCAACAGAGCGATCCCGCCTGACCTCGCTTTGCAGCTTAAGATTGACTGGGTTATATGTGGTCTTTTGTGTTTCCATATGAAATTTTTTTATTATTTTTTCTATTTCTGCAAAGTTTGTCATTGGAATTTTAATGGGGATTGCATTAAATCTGTATATTGCTTTTGATAGTATGATCATATTTACTGTTTTGCTTCTCCCAATCCATGAGCAAGGGAGGTCCTTCCATCTTCTAGTATCCTTTGTGATTTCTCTCTTCAATGTTTAGAAGTTTTCCTTGTAGAGATCATTAGGTTCTTTGGTTAGATTGATTCCTAAATATTTAACATTTCAGGTGGCTATTATGAAAGGGATTGTTGATTTAATTTCCTTCTTTGCCTGCTAACAGTCAGTGTAAAGGAAGGCTACTGATTTTTGATTGTTCATTTTGTATCCTGCTACTTTGCTGAAGGACTTAATTAGATCTAAAAGTTTTCTACCGGAAATTTTGGAGTCCTTTAGGGAAAGGATCATGTCGTCTTCAAATAAATATAATTTAACCTCTTCTTTGCCTCTCTGTATCCCTTTGATTTCTTTCTCTTGTTTGATTGCTTTGGCTAGGACTTTGATCACAATATTGAATAAGATAGGCAAGAATGGACATCTATGTCTTGTTCCTGATCTTAGAGGGAATGGTTTCAATTTTTCTCCATTTAATATGATATTAACTGTAGGTCTGTCATTAAGTGGCCTTTATGATGTTAAGGTATTTCCCTCTACTGCCTATCTTCTCTAGGGATTTTTTCATGCAAGGATGTTGCACTTTTTTATTGGAAATTTTTAATGTGCAACTTAATGTGTTTCATTCTGACATGCATTTCATTGTGATATTTCCATATATGCACTTCATTGTACATTGCACACATAACTTCACCCTACCCTTTTGTGCACCTCCGCCCCCCATTTCCTACCCACCCACCAATGGCCCCCTTTCTACTTGCATGCCTTTTTGTGGGAATATTTTTCTATACTTGTGGATCCTGATTACGATTTAAGTCCAAACTTTTTTCTATAGTGATCTTTTTACATTGTCAGCAGTATTATATGAATAACCTAGTCCATTTGCATTATTGCCATCCTTTGGTATTGTTGGTATTATTATAATTATTTCCTGAACGATTAAAGTTGGGCTGTTTACTTTGAAGTCAACTTCTCATTCCTTGCTCCTCACTGGCCCTGCTTCTCCTCCTGTCTTCTCACATCATCGCTTCCTTTTGCTAGATCCCTCCTTCCTTCTTTCCACTCCTTAAATTGTCCCATCTACACTAAGTTTACATGAGCTTTTTATTATGCTCCAATTTATGTATAGGATTTTTTCCTTCTTTTAAGATTGATTCAGCTCTCACATATGAGTGAGAACATGTGGTATTTCCCTTTTTGGGCTTGTGTTCATTCACTTAAGATAATCTTCTCCAATTCCATCCATTTTCCTGGAAATGACATTATTTCATTTTTTTTGATTGCTGAGTAGTATTCCATTGTGTATATGTACCATAATTTTTTTATCCGTTCTTCTGTTGAAGGGCACTTTGGTTGATTCCATATCCTTGCTATTGTGAAAAGTGCTGCATTGAACATGGAGATGCAGTTGTCTCTGCCTCAATATATTGGGTATATTCCCAATATATTGGTATATTGGTATATTGGTATATTCCCAATAGTGGTATAGCTGGGTCATATTGTAGATCTATTTTTAGTTTTCTGAGGTACCTCCATATTGATTTCCAAAGTGGCTGAACCAATTTGCAACTCCACCAGTAGTGTAAGAGGGTTCCCTTTTCTCCACAGTCTCACCAGCACTTGTTGTTATTTGTTTTCTTATCTTGGCCATTCTTACTGGAGAAGGTGGAATCTCAGCATTGTTTTGATTTGTATTTCCCTAATGGCTACAGATATTGAGCATTTTTTCATGTGCTTCATGGCTTTATGAGTCTTTTCATTTGAGAACTGTCTGTTCAGTTCCTTTGCCCATTTGTGTATTGGGTTATTTGTTTTCTTAGGTATTACTTTCTTGAATTCTTTATAAATTCTGGAAATTAGCCCTCTGTTCAATGTATAATATGCAAAGATTTTTTCCCATTTAGGGGGCTTCCTTGACTCTGTTGTTTCCTTTGCTGTACAGAAGCTTTTTAATTTCATGTAATCCCATATATTCATTCTTGTGATTTCTGGAGCAATTGGAGTACTGGAGTGTTGCACTTTCAAAGCCTTCTCAGCATTGTTTGAGATGATCACATGATTTGTCAGCAGGTCTCTTGATACCTTGAATTATGCTGACTGGTTTTTGTGTGTTGAACCAGTTTTGCATCTGTGGAGTGAAGCTCACTTGATTGTGGTATATGATCTTTTTCATGTGTTATTTAATTCAGTTTGCCAGGAGTCTGTTGAGAATTTTTGTACCTACGTTCATCAGGGAAACTGGTCTATAGTTCTCTTTCTTAGATGTGTTCTTACCTGATTTTGGTATCAGGGTTATGGCGGTTTCATAGAACGAGTTTGGGAGTGTCCTTTCCCTTTTCACTTTTCGAAATAGTTTGAGAAGAGTACGTATTAATTCTTCTTTGAAGGGTTGAGAGAATTCTGCTGTGAACCTGTGAGGGCGTGGGCTCTTCTTTGTTGGGAGGCTTTATATTATCTTTTCTATTTTGATGTATGTAAAGGGCTACTTAGATTGCTTATATCCTCTAGCTTAATTTTGGTCAATCATATGTGTTAATAAATTTATTTATTTCTTCTGTATTTTTGTTTTTTTGGAACACAATTTCTCAAAGTATTTCCAGATGATTTTCTAGATTTCGTTTGTATTGGTGGTTATGATAACTTTCTCATCTCCAACTTTTTCAATTTGGGCTTTTTCTTTCTCTATTTTGGTGGCACTGGCTGCGGTGGGCATCTATTTTATTAATCTTTTCAGAGAACCAGCTTTTAGTCTCATTAATTCTTTGATTTGTCTTTTTAGATTCTAATGGGGATATCTTTGCTTTGATCTTGATAATTTCCGTCTGAGTGCTTCAGGGATCAGTTTGTATTTGGCTTTCTAATGTCTTGAGATATGTTGTTAAGTTATTTACTTGGGCTTTCCCTAACTTATTGATGAAGGCACTCACTGCTATGAATTTCCCTCTTAGAACTGTTATGGCTGTATTCAATACATTTTGTAGGATGTGTTCTCATCGTCATTTGATTGCATGAACTTTTAAAAATTTCTGCTTTAATTTATTCATAACTCAATGATCATTCAGCAGTGTATTATTTAGTGTCCATAAATTTATAAAATCTCTGAGGGTATTAAGTAATATTATGAGTTCCTGGTTGGTTATTCCTTTTTGTAATATGCAATGTCCTTCTTTGTCTCTTCTGATTAGTTTGGTATTGAAGTCTACTCTGTCTCACATTAGTATCACAACTCTTGTCGCCCCCCACTTGGTATACTGTTTTACAACCTTTACTTTTCAATCGTTTTTACTCTTTATGGGTTAGATGAGTCTCTTGGATGCCACATATCAAGGGTTCATGTTTTTTAACCCAATTTGCCAGTCTATGTCCCTTGATTGGTGAGTTAAGACCACTTACATTGAGAGTGGGGCTGGGATTTAGCTCAGTTGGTAGAGTGCCACTATGCAGTCTTTGAGGTCCCAGGTTCGATTCTCAACGTGGCAAAAATGGGAGAAGGACATGGCAATCCACTCCCGAGGCAATCTGGAAACAACCAGCCACTGAAAACCCTATAAAGGTCACTATGAGTCAGATATGACTCGACAGCACATAACAACAACAACATATTGAGAGTGGTGGCAACCATAGAACTGTGGCATCTGATCCTGTCAGATTTCAGAAACTAAGCAGGGTTGGGCCTGGTTAGTACTTGAGTGGGCAACTACCTAGGAACACCAGATGCTGTAGACTTGGGAGAAGAAACTAGCAACCCACTCCCAAAAATCAATCCACCATTGAAACCCCTATGAATAGCAGAGAAGCACTGAAATATTAATTCACCTGTTGCATGTAGCGTTGCTATGAGTCAGACACTGACTTGACAACCCCTAACAACAACAACAACAACACCACACTGAGAGAAATTATTGAGCGACTTGCAGCCATACCACTGTGGTGTCAGATCCCATCATATCCTGGAAGATAAACAAGGTTGGGCCTGGTTGGTACTTGGATTGGAGACCACCTGGGAACACTAGGTGGTGTAGGCTTGGAAGAAGGACTCAGCAATCCACTCCCAAGAAACAATCAGCCACTGAAAACTCTATGAATAGCAGAGAAGCACTAATAACACTGTTTTGCCTGTTGTATGTAGGGTTGTTATGAGTCAGATGCCAATTAACCAGCACCTAACAACAACAACAACAATTATGGAGATTTATTATTATGCATCAACTTGGCACTTGTTACTGGTTTTTGATTCATATTTAGCCAATTTTTTTTCTTAATTTACTCTAACTTATTGTTCATTTGGGGCTGGGATTTAGCTCAGCTGGTAGAGCACTGCTCTGCCTTCTCTGAGGTCCTGGGTTCAATTCTTAGCACCGCAAAAATGGGAGAAGGTCATGGCAATCCATTCCCAAGGCAATCCCGAAAATAAATCAGCAATTGAAAATTCTATGAGGGTTGCTATGAGTTGGACATGACTTGATGGCACCTAAGAACAACAATAACATTGTTCATTTATTTGATTTTGTATGAGGGGATGTCTTACCTCTCCCATATATGGTGTTTCATTGAGGATCCTTTGCTACGCTGGCTTGGTGGCTGCAAATTGATCAAACAAGGCAATATTGTGGAATGTCGTGTACTCACCATTTATTTGGATGATAACTTTACAGGATAAGGTAATCTTTGTTGGCAGTTATTCTTTTTCAGAGTTTGGATGTCTGCCCAAGCTTTCTTCACCTTTAATGCTGTTGTTTAGATGTTGGCTGTTATTCTGACGGACTTGCCTTTGTAAGTGAGTTGGAGCTTCTCCCCTGCAGCTTTAAGAATACCTTCTTTGCACTCTAAATTTAGCATTCCAATTATAATGTTTTGTGGAGAGGTTATGTTTTGGTCTGCATTATTTGGGATTCTGAATGATTCAATTATATAGGTATCTGGTTCTTGTTCTAGTTTTGGGAAGTTTTCATCTAATATTGCTTTATATCAATTTCCCAATCTTCTCGTGTTGTTTTCTGCTCCTTCATGGACCCCCTGAATTCTTAGGTTTCATTTTCTCATTTTGTCAGAAATCTCTTGAAAATCTTGTTGATACTGTTGCATCATTCTATCTTGACTTGTGAGTAAATAATATCTTCTACTTTTTCTTCAGTTTCAGTGATCCTATTTTCAGCTTCATCTATCCATGAGACCGAAGATTGTACCATAATGCTGAGTTAGTTTAATTTTCTTTGCATCTCTAAGATCACTTCTTGTTTTATTTTATTTTATTTATTTATTTTTTTAAGGTTTTCAAGTTCTGTGGAGAACTTCTCCTCCAAATGAGGTAACTGTCCAGTGAATCAACAGATACCGTGGTGGTGTCTTTGAGGTCCTTGAGCATACTTGCAAGCAAGGTTTTAATTCTCCTTCAGGCATCTCCAGGAATCTGGTTTCCCTGATGTTATCTGTTGAGGTGCTTTGGTCTATATGATCTTCCCATCAAGAATGTCCTTTCATGTTTTGTGTATTTTTCTGCTGAGGCTTTCCCATTGCTTGGTCTGGGTGCTAGGTCCCACTTCCCCAGTGTGTAAAGAGATTCTCCCACTGGTATTTCCTTGAATTTGGGTGGTAATGAATCAATGGTACTTCTCCCTCCTTCCCTGGACCTGTAGTTTGCAAACTCAGTGCCCAGTGTCTAGCTCTTGCTGCAAACTCTGCATTCAATACTGCCACCTCAGTTTTTCTCTCTCCCTTGAGTTCCAAGCCTCCAACTGGTCCAAAGCCTACACCATGTCTCAGGCTCCCCAGAGCATGGTACTACTTCTCCATGTCAGAAGGCCTACCCAGCCCTAGATGCACCTTATTCTGAACAAGTTCTCGTAGGCTCAGGGAACCAGCAGCACTGACTGTTCTTCACTGTCCCCTGGATGTGTCACCCTCAGTAGATCTGAGGCATGTGCTCCCACATGGTAGTCACACCATATCGTACTCCTATCACAAACTGAACAACCAGGACTTCCGAGAGGTGGAGATGGCAGACCGTGTTGCTGGCACCAATTGGCTTTCCATCCTTGGGGCTCACTTACCACACTCTGTCTGTGGAAAGTGCTACCAGCACCTCGTCAGCAGGCTGTTGAAGGGTTGCGAGAGCTGAGATCCAAAGTGGGTCTGAGCCCTAGGCTCCCATGTGGAATTTTCTCTGTAGTGTATGCTCTCCCTGTTCTGTGGGCAGAATAAGGGATGGTCCATGGCACTTTCTCAGATGCGTCTCTGGTTTGGACTCCCCCTCTGAACTCCTTCTCCAAACTCTCTCCATGGTCTGTGCAACCCATCTCATGCTGGTGGGATTGTTGGTAGGTTTATTGCTGGCTGAGTTCTGTGAAGGGAGTAACTTTCTCTTCCTGCTCCACGTTTCTGATGGCAATCTCTCTCTGACCCACCATGCTGATTACGTGTCTCATTTTCCTTTTTGAATATTTCTGCAGCTGATGTTAGCTATCTAGCTCTATATTTCTTTACCCTTCTCTCTTATTTTACTTTTTGCTATATCTATCTGTTCTGTATGAACCTTAAGCAATTATTTAAGCTCTCCTGTTTCTCTGTGTCTCAAAGTCAGTGTCATCTGTCTGCCATCTTTGAGTCCTCCCATAACACAGGTTGGTGATTCTTCCTCAAATCAAGATGTCACATTCTTCTTCATAAAGTACAGCTTCTTGGATTATCTGCTCAGCAGAGATACTGACGAGGTACACTGAAAGGATATAGCACTCATGCATACCTTTCTCGACTTTAAACCAGGTAGTGTGTCCTTGTTCTGTTTGAACGACTGACTTGTGGTCCATGTACAGCTTCCTCATATATATAATTAAGTGCTCTGGTATTCCCATGCTTTGCAATGTTATCCATAATTTATTGTGATCCACACAGTCAAATGCCTTTGCATAGTCAAAACATAGATATCCTTCTGGTACTCTCTGCTTTTGACTAGTATCAACTGGTATTGGCTAGTATTTACTAGTATTGCCAACATCAGCTGGAGGTCCCTGGACATCAGCAATCATGTCTCTAGTTCCATGTCCTCTAATGAATCTGGCTTGATTTTCTGGCAGCTCCCTGTCTATATTCTGCTGCAGTCACTTTTGAATGATATTTAGCCAAGTTTTACTTGTGTGTGTTATTAATGGTATTGTTTGATAATTTCCACATTTGGTTGGATTCCCTTTCTTGGGAAGAGGCACCAATACGGATCTCTTCCAGTCAGTTGGACAGGTAACTATTTTCAAAATCTCTTAGCATAAACAAGTGAGCACTTCCAGTGCTGCATCTGTTTGTTAAAACATTGCCATTGGTATACCATCAGTTCCTGAAGCCTAAAGTTCCTTTAAGGCAGCTTTCACTCTGTCCTTCGGTAGCATTGCTTCCTGATCATATGCAACCTCTTGAAATGGTGGGTCATCTACTAATTCTTTTTTCTATAATGACTCTGTGTATTCCTTCTATCTTCTTTTGATGTTTCCTGCATCATTTACTATTTTCCCTCTAGAATCCTGCACTATTGCCACTAGAGTCTTGAATTTTTCTTCAATTCTTTAAGTTTGAGAAAAATAGAGCATATTCTTCCCTTTTGGTTTTCAATCTCCAGGTCTTTGCACATGTCATTATAATATTTGCTTTTGTCATCTCAAGTTGCCTTTTGAAATCTTCAGTTAAGTTCATTATCTTTGTCATGTCTTCCTTTTACTTTAGTTGCTTGACATTCAAGGGCAAGTTTCAGAGTCTCTTTTGACATGCAATTTTGTCTTTTCTTTTTTCTTGTCTTTTTAATAACTTTTTTCTTTCCTCATGAATGGTATCTTTGATGTCATGCCACAACTTGTCTAGTCTTTGAACATCAGTGTCTAATGCATTAAACCTGTCATTTTCTGGCTCTATACCTGACAGTGTTTCTCTGTTATTCATAGGGTTTTCAATGGCTACTTATTTTGGAAGTAGATTAGCAAGGTTCTTCTCCCTACTCTGTCTTAGTCTGGAAGCTCAGCTAAAACATGTCCACTATATGACCTTGGCATCTGTAATACTGGTCGCATAGCATTCAGCATCACTGCTACACACAAGCCCACATAGTACGGCAAACAGACACAGACAGATATGTGGGGGTATTACACACTAAGGTGAGAGAAAAATTTAAATGGATGCAGAGGAATTCACACAACTATATGAAATATTAATAAAAGATTTTTACTACCCTGTATGTTGACCATATGTAAAAACCAAATTTCCAGCCTCTTAGAAATGTGCATTTTGGTCATTCCGCTTGTTGAAAAAAACTTGATTATTAGTATAGTGGCTTTTTGAAGAAAAGTGTACGGGTGATGTCAAATATCTGTTTGGCCATGAACAGTTGCAGAAACAAATACTCTAGCATCTACCCTTGGTTACTTGGCTATCTCACATATACACTAACATATTTTAACTAATTTTATTTTTCTTTCCTTTTCCCACTGTCTATTTTTGAATACTAACATGTTAGCTATGGGTAATTTTGTATGTTAGTCCACTGGTTACAGAATATTTAACAGGACTACAAAAGAACAAAATATAAGCAATAGTTGTAGGACTAAGTGCTGAATGGGATCAATTATGAAGTTTTCAGTTTTTGCCCCTTAGGGCACAGATAAGTGGATTTTTGTTCTACGAGATTTGTATTATTAAGAAGAAAAATAAATTTTCAAGTGTAGGCTTAGGGAAAATGTACAAATGAAGATTCATGCTTTTGAATCATGGTGTTGGATACAAATATTGAATATACCATGACTGCCAAAAGAACCAACAGATCTGTATTAGAAGTGCAACCAGAGTGCTCCTTGGAAGCAAGGATGGCTAGAATGCATCTTATGCATTGGGGACATGTTGTCAGGAGAGATCAATGTGTGGACAAGGACATCATGTTTGGGAGAGCAGGAGGTCAATGAAAAAAAGGAAGACCATTAACTAGATGCATTGACACAGTGCTTGCAACAAGGGGCTTAAACATAAAAAAGACCATGTGGCTGGAACAGAATTGGTGAGTGTTTCATTCTGTGGTACACAGAGTCCCTATGAGTTGGACTCAACTCAAAGGCATCCAACAAAAACAACAATGTATGAATAAGTTTGTGCAGTAAAAGGACTATAGTTGGACCTTTGCTCTTTGTAGATAGCCAGTATCTGAGTACCACTTCCTATAACAGGAGCCAAAGAAAGGAAGATATTGTTTTCCTGATGTGCGCCACAGACTAAAATTCAGGCACTCATGTCATTGTGTTTTGATTTACAGCTTGAGAGACTGAATCAAAGACCCAACAATAGTTTGAGGTTAGTGGTAGAAAAAGTAGTTATGAAACTAATCTAAGTGATCTCTTTAAATTCCAGCAAGGTTTCTTAATGGCAAACATGGTAAGGTATTACTTTTGAAGTTTCCAATACCAGTTAATCTCAATAATACACTTACAGATGCTTTTCTGCTTCCTAATACTTTCAGATAATATGGAATTAAGACAGATGAATATCTCTTTTTGCCTTTGATAAGAAATAAAATAGCACACATACTCTTTTTAGTTATAGTCTCTGTCCATGTTTTTCTGATTCACTTCCTTCTCTCTTATTCTCCCTTCTCCCCCAAATATCTATGAAAAGTTCCGGACTTAAGGTCATTCATTTGCAGATTGATTTGCATGCTGCACTGTGCCAGAAACACAGCTGCCAGGAGAACTACCACTGTGCTTAACTAGCCTCCTTTGGATGCTAAGGTTGTCAATACTAGAGTCCTATCCAGTTACTCATATCCTGCACAAAAACACCAAATCAATACTATACAAGGAGCAGCCCTAAGATTGTTGTCCTAAGATTATAACAGAATATTATTAAAAGTAACATATACAAAGATTAAAAGGCTACAAAGTCTTTTAATTATTTAGGGAGTTAATAGCTGAAACATCCACTTTTTAATTGTTTTAGATATGATAATGTTGTTAGGTGTCATCAAATTCATAGAAAACCCTATGAAATTTTTATTTTAAATGTGACTGCTTTTACAGTAGCAATAAAAGAAAGCTTTAGTTGTCTTATTCTTGAGATGGACTAGATGATACAAAATGTCTGGAAATGACAATTTCTAGTTGTACTGTTTTTAACAGTATAAATGTACAAAAACTGTTCAAGTAAATTCTATGATTTCTACTTAGCCTTAGTGATAAATTTCTGTGCCAATTAAAAAATACAAAACATACAAGTAATTCTACAAAATAAGTGAGCTATTCAGACTTCCTTAGGTCTCATATCATTAAAATAAAAAACCCCAGAAGTGTATTATAGCATGGAAGAACACATGAGGTTCACATTTGAAGCTAATGTGAGTCACATATGTGCTAAATGCACAGGGCCTATATACTTTGAACAAATATCCCAAAATGTGTTCAGTAGGTATGTTCTTTGTATCCTGACTTCAAAGAAAAGTCTCCATTTGGAACACTTTTAGGGATCAAAA